>CM060669.1:36350780-36378280 GCA_030686955.1 Odontamblyopus rebecca
TTAAACACAGCGCCCCCCGCTGGGCCTGCGGCTCATGACACTCACACGTCTGAGTCAGGAGGTGAACGTGTGGGAGCAGGAGTCCTGTTGTTCTGTTTAAGTGAACGTTTGAAAAAGTTTATTTTCTGACTCAGTGAAGTGTTTTTCTTCTGTTCTCTGCGTTTGCTGAGAAACAGGACTCAGTGTTTGTAGAACTGGACAGAACTAATCCGCTCGCCGCCGTGCTCCAAACAGGAAGTGAACGTGGCGGCTCTTCGGCTCCATCGGCTCCGGCTCCAGTTCACTTGAAAAGCCGTGGCTCCTGCTGCTGTCGGACGCCTCATTCTGCTCTTAACTGTTCCGATTAACCCACCGCACGTGATCCTGGAGACTTTATGACACCACTCGCTCTGTAAACAAATCCCTATTTCCGAACATGGAACTGGCTCCAACTTCGCCCTCTAACATACAGATGGGCTTCAGGACAGAGGACCAGAGGAGATGGGCTTCAGGACGGAGGACCAGAGGAGATGGACTTCAGGACGGAGGACCAGAGCAGATGGACTTCAGGACGGAGGACCAGAGGAGATGGACTTCAGGACGGAGGACCAGAGGAGATGGACTTCAGGACGGAGGACCAGAGGAGATGGACTTCAGGACGGAGGACCAGAGGAGATGGACTTCAGGACGGAGGACCAGAGGAGATGGGCTTCAGGACGGAGGACCAGAGGAGATGGACTTCAGGACGGAGGACCAGAGGAGATGGACTTCAGGACGGAGGACCAGAGGAGATGGACTTCAGGACGGAGGACCAGAGGAGATGGGCTTCAGGACGGAGGACCAGAGGAGATGGACTTCAGGACGGAGGACCAGAGGAGATGGACTTCAGGACGGAGGACCAGAGGAGATGGGCTTCAGGACGGAGGACCAGAGGAGATGGACTTCAGGACGGAGGACCAGAGGAGATGGACTTCAGGACGGAGGACCAGAGGAGATGGACTTCAGGACGGGTGCGGGACACATAAATATCACTTTAACTAAGAAGAACACTGAGTTTTAATAAATGATTTTGTTTTCATACAAAACGGAAGAAAGAAAAAAATCAAAAGGTCAGTAACGAGTGGAGATGTTGAACCCGGAGCGTCTCCACTAAAGACGAGCGACGTCATACAGGGATAAACTTGGTTGGGGGCCCCTGTCTCCCCTGACCTCACCTGAGTCCTGTCTGCACCTTCAGGCCGACGGCCTTGGGAACAAAGAGTCCAGAAGTGTTTGTATCCGACTCAGTCTCTTCCTCACTGCAACAAACGATTCTCTATCAGAGTTAAACTGACTTGAATTAAGCAGATTCATCTAAAAAGACCAATTTTAAGATTTTTTTACTTAATAAGATGAGATTTTTTTACTTGTTTCAAGATATTCATCCTGATTTATCTTATCTCGATATTACAACTCACAGTGGCAACACTCAGGCCTCACAGCAAGAAGGTTGTGGGTTCGATCCCCGGGTCGCCCGGGCCTTTCTGTGTGGAGTTTGCATGTTCTCCCCGTGTCTGGATGGGTTTCCTCCGGGTGCTCCGGTTTCCCCCATCAGCCCAAAACATGCAGCACCTGAACTAACATCAGGACCATGACGTCCTCCACCTGCAGAGGGGTTCATAGGGGCTCAGGTGCAGCAAACTGCCCCTGTGACCCAGCCGGGTTCAGCAGGAGAAGATGGATGGAAATATTACATCTTATTCTCAGCACTTTTTATATGAACTCAGTCCAGGTTAAGCCTCTTTAACTTCCTCCTCAAACCAATAAGGGGAAAAATCTGTCCATAAATACTTGAAACTCATGTTTTCTGCTCAGAACAAGATTCATATTTCATCTTGTTTGAAGAAAATTTGGTAAGTGAAAATTTCTTACTGCACTGGCAGAAAATTTCTCTTAAAATAAAACATTTTTACCTCAAAATGTGTATATTTTTTTTATTTTTTGACAAGCGTTTTTTGCAGTGCAGCCGTTTTTAATGTTTATCAGAAAATAACTTCTCAGTTTTCTGACATTTTGGGGACATTTAGAGCTGGACTCAGGACATCTTAAATTTCGGGACTGTCCCAAATTTTTCAGGACGTCTGGTCTCCTGAAAAAAGCTGCAGCGGCGCCTGTTCAGCTTTTCCACTCTGGAGGGTGGTTCAGATTTTTGCATTTTTAAGCCCCAAAAACTCCGTCTGAACAAAAGGCACTGATTTCAGTTTCACCCTCACGCGTTCTCCTGTAAACAGGCCCTGAAACACAGACGTTTCACACTTTGAGTTCTTTTAGTTCTGGGGTCTGGAGGACACGATGATAAGGATGAGTCTGGAGCAGAGGGGCCCCTGGAGCAGAGGGGCCCCTGGAGCAGAGGGGCCCCGCTCTGCAGACGCCGGCCCCACCACAGGCAGCTGCTCTCGGGCAGAGCTCAGACTGTGGTCAGGCCCCGGGCTCCAAGCCAGCTCCTCTGCCTCCTCCCTGTCTCCTCGTCTCCTCTGCCTCCTCCCTGTCTCCTCTGCCTCCTCCCTGTCTCCTCTGTCCTCCTCCCTGTCTCCTCTGCCTCCTCCCTGTCTCCTCTGCCTCCTCCCTGTCTCCTCTGCCTCCTCCCTGTCTCCTCTGCCTCCTCCCTGTCTCCTCTGTCCTCCTCCCTGTCTCCTCTGCCTCCTCCCTGTCTCCTCTGCCTCCTCCCTGTCTCCTCTGTCCTCCTCCCTGTCTCCTCTGCCTCCTCCCTGTCTCCTCTGTCCTCCTCCCTGTCTCCTCTGCCTCCTCCCTGTCTCCTCTGTCCTCCTCCCTGTCTCCTCTGTCCTCCTCCCTGTCTCCTCTGCCTCCTCCCTGTCTCCTCTGCCTCCTCCCTGTCTCCTCTGTCCTCCTCCCTGTCTCCTCTGCCTCCTCCCTGTCTCCTCTGTCCTCCTCCCTGTCTCCTCTGCCTCCTCCCTGTCTCCTCTGTCCTCCTCCCTGTCTCCTCTGCCTCCTCCCTGTCTCCTCTGCCTCCTCCCTGTCTCCTCTGCCTCCTCCCTGTCTCCTCTGTCCTCCTCCCTGTCTCCTCTGCCTCCTCCCTGTCTCCTCTGCCTCCTTATCTCCTCCATCCCTTCTCTCCTTCCCTCTCCAGCCATGGACGGGCCTGGAGGAGCTGTGGGGCCGTTTCACTGCTTCGATCTGGGAGTAAAAGTTGAAGCATTGTTTCATTTCCTACAACTCTGATGTTTTTTGATTTGTTCCAGAAACTCGATATGTTGGTGCGAGTGTCTAAGTGTCTAAATGAAGTTCCTCCTCACTGCTCGCCGCACTGGGGCTTGTTTTGGTCGTGCTCCATGTGCTGCACAACATTATTTTACAGTGAGAGTTCATTTATTAGAACTTTTTTTATAAAAAGGTATGAAGGCACAACATCTACAGGGCCAATCCCATTTCTAATTTCTACTCCTTGAAATTGAGTAAGGTCAAACCCTCTGAACTGGGACAAACCTTCAACCATCACATAGGTCATCAGAAGTCTCCTCCAGCTTTTACCTAAACTTCCTGCCAGAGGAACGACACACAGACCATTGGAAGAACAACCTGAGCTCCTCTAAGGGCTAAACCAGTGATTTTACTTTAAATTACTCGGGTTACAATATTCAACTGCAGCACGGACACTCAGCATGGACGCTGTCCACAACTTTATTTCCAGCATCAGCCGATCACTCAAGTCACAAATAACGTGACACAACGCAGTACTAAGGATTTTTTTGTGGGCATTGGAACAAGGTTAAACTTAAGACAACACCGCGGTTATCACAGATTTTAAACCGTAAAAAATGGAGAAAAGTTGAACTTCTTTGGTCTCTTTGGTCGTGGCAGCAGCGATTTCGCCGGTGATTCGTAAATCATTCTGGGAAAGTGCTCATACGTCCGTTTGGAGTGCGCCTCAATCCGTGTGTCATTCATTCGTTTTTCAATATAAAACCAAAAATAAGAAAACAAAAAAACAACTGTTTTTTTTTTTCATTATTTGTCTCCAAAACCAAAATGAAAAAAAACTGATAACAAGTCGTTTTTTTTTCAGTTTTTGATTTTGTTTTTAAATGAAAAATGGGGAAAACAGATAACGGCCGTTTCCCCTTTTGTCCAGTTTTGATCCTTGAGCGAGTTGCGTAAACCGGAGCTGAACCTTTACTCAGAGACAGACACACGGATCTGACGAGTGCAAAACAAACCCAACGGCCGCTGGACGTCAGGATCATTATCATAGGATTAAACAGCTTTTTGAGGACGGAAAAACGCTGAGATTTAACACACTGCCACAGTTCGGTATTAAGATCCTCGGAAATGTCACTGAGAAGATTCTGTTTTCAACACCAACTCCGGCGTAAAAGACAAACTGCTCCTGTCGTCAGCGCCTGAGGTAAGTGCTGCTGTAAGTGCGGCCAGTGAAAAAAACGGAAAACGCGAATTCGTCATCGTGAAGCGGACTTAAAACTGATAACCGATGTGTAGCAGACGTCTTTTTCCACTTTTGGTGCACGTATACACGGTACACTGCGTGAATCTATAGGCCTAAACCGTATAGGGCCTACGCCTCCTGCTGTACGTGGAGCGTGTCTTCGCGTGGACACCGCTTCCTTCTGTCCACCTCTAAACCAGAACTAACACCAGGTCTAAACCAGGTCTAAACCAGGTCTAAACCAGGTCTAAACCAGGTCTAAACCAGAACTAACACCAGGTCTAAACCAGGTCTAAACCAGGTCTAAACCAGGTCTAAACCAGGTCTAAACCAGGTCTAAACCAGGTCTAAACCAGGTCTAAACCAGGTCTAAACCAGGTCTAAACCAGGTCTAAACTGCAACTCGCTCAAGGATCAAAACTGGACAAAACGGGAAACGGCCGTTATCCGTTTTTTCCATTTTTCATTTCAACACAAAATCAAAAACTGATAAAACAAACTGTCATCTGTTTTTTCATTTTGGTTTTATATACTGAATAAAACTGTTCTTTTTCGTTTTCTTATTTTTGGGTTTATATTGAAAATCGAATGAACGAATGATACACGGATTTGGAGGAGTGTAAAGCCCGACCACTTTCCCCGACCCCTCTGTCCTAACGGGAGCTGGGACCCCCCCGAAACCTACAGGAGAGGCACAAAACAGAGGGAAAGTGGTGTAATGGGATTCAGCCGTCGTCTCCAAACTCTTAGATTTGACAAAGAAAGAAACGTGTCATGTTCATGTTTTGTTTTCATCGTCTTTGCATATGTTGGTGTCTTCTTCCTGTTTCACCTGTGTCTGTGAGTCCAGTCTCATTGTGTGTCTTGTCGTTTCTATGTCGGATTTTTGGATTTTGTTTCTTCTTGTTTTTGTCACATTAAACAGCTGAGCAGTGCAGTCCTGCATTTTGACTTCTTTCCTTTTAGTGTTAAAAACATTCTATGTTCAAAAAAGGGGAAGAAGCACATTTGAATCCTACTCCTACAATGTACAGTATTTTATCTACATGATATTCAGTAAACATTTGACACACAAACAACACATTACAAATACACTTATGTCTATAATATACAGGGTGTCCTAAAAAAATTACATTTCTCAGGCCAATAATTTCAAAATTCTTGTTGAAATAACCTCAGATTTTCACAGAATCTACAGAAACAGCTGCAGATTTGCTCTGGGCTGTTTTCTGTGTGTTTTCAGGTGGAGCCGTTCAGTCCAAACAGAATCATTTCGTGTCTGAATCTGCTCCTCACACTCAGACTGTGCAGCTTCAACATGTGGAAGAACTTCCCCAAACAAATGTGGCCTTGGTCCAAAGTGCAGAGGAAGGAGCTTCTGCAGGAGGATCTGGACCAACATCAGCATCAGGAGAGAAGCTCGAGCAGGTTCAGGACAAACTCCTGCCCCAAGAGTCGTGAGGAGAACGAGTCTGAAGCCCAGATTCCTCCAGTCTTCACCTTTCTGCAGCTCCACACAGAATTCTTGTGCTTTTCTCTTGTTGTTGGCGTTTAAAGCCTGAAGGAGCTGCAGACGCTTCATTTCCAATCGTTTCCTCAGGATTCGCCGTCTCTCGCTGCACAGTCTGGGCTGAGTGTGAGGAGCAGATTCACGACACTAAATGACTCTGTTTGGGAGTGAACAGCTCCTCCTGAAAACACAACACAAAGAAAACATCACAGAGCAAATCTGCAGCTGTTTCTGTACATTCTGTGAAAATTTGAGGTTATTTCAACAAGAATTGACAAAATGATTGTCCTGTGAGATGATGTCAAACTTTTTAATAACAGTTCAGCACAGTTTTTATAGCCGCACTCATGTGGGTGAAAAGTGGCGTCTGAACAGAGGCCGTTCACATGAAGAGCTCTGCTTTGCAACTTTTGCACGACTTTTTCATGACCTAAAGTGAATTTTCCATAACTTTACGGCTCCTACATGTGCAGAACTTCTCAGACTTTTAGGGCAGAATATGAACTTTTTCCTCTCACCTTATGGTTTGGTTTAGAGTTTTGAACCTTCTAAATCCTGTCGGTGCTTTTATTGTGCAGACGCTCAGCAATAATCACAACAGCCTCATGAGAACTGAAGCCCCTCTCACACTTTTTTGGGGGGTAAATCACCGGGGTTCACACTATATGATTACAAACATTCGCCACAGACTCGTCAACTTCAACATTCTCTGGCGATTTTTTTGAAATGTCCAAAAAATTCAGCGGTCGCCAAGAAAAATCCACTCGGTAAAGGTTCGCCAAGGCGTCGTTAACGTTCTCCAGCCTTCGCTACCGAATCGCTATTGGTTTTTATTGGCGACATCTTGGCGATTTAGTAGCGATTCCGTAACAAACCCTCTGCAAACGCTTCACATCCGAAATTAAACCGACATATTAACAAATAGATGGTTTCTGATGAGCTGCAGAAGAGACAGATCCTGGCAGAAGCAGGAGAAGCGGCTGTTCCCCCGGAGCTGGAGTCAGTCTCCTCCAGATCCTCCTCACAAGAAGCTGCTCGTCCTGCCCGAACATTAAACTCCTCCTCCCTGGGCAGTTGTTGATGGCAAATGATTTATGTGGCGATCTTGACCTGCGTGAAGTCGCCCCGTCAAACTCAGACTTACACAAAAACTGTGTCAATCGTTTGTGCTGCAAAAAGTTTTGTTTTGTGCGTCTTTAGTTTTGGAGAAATTAATGATTCTTTTACAGGTCAAACTGGGGTCAGACCCACGGGAAGAAGAAAAATGCTCGAAAATGTCGAAAAGCCCCTAAATTAAGCATTTTTTATGTCCAAAAAGTTGTTTCTACATGTTTGCTGTGGGTTTTGTATAAAAGAGTGAATTTTATTTTCTGTTTTTTTTTTCATCTCTATTTCTGGTCCTGTAGCTTTTCTCACAGCCTCATGACACAACTACAGCAGCAGATTGTGAAATAACAGGTTGGACCAAACAACAGGAGGTAGAACACTTCATTAGGGGTAAAAGGGGCAGTTTGAAAAGCAAAATTAAGAAAAATTAGGAGAAATGTACCAAAAAGACCCTCAGGGGTTAAGCTCATACTGAACGCTGCAGGTGTGACTGGGACCTCAGCCTGTGGAGCAGAAGATGTGTTACGTCTAAGCACTTTGCCCTGATTTTTGTTTAGTATTTCATATTCTTTTGCATATTTTGTCATCTACAAAGCTTTGTGTATTTCATGTTTTCTGCTTTTACAAAAAGTCTCTGAAAAATGAATGTGAATCGACTCTAATCTCTACGACGTGCAGCGGCCTTGGCAGTGGACAGGACTGTTGTGATGCCCCCTGAAACTCAGCATTGTTCCTCTTTAAGCAGCTGAGCGAGATTTCAACCAGCAACCATGTGATGCGTGGGCACAGGCTCGACATACTGTGCCAGAGATGATTGAATAACATGAAAAGGTGGAAAAGGTGGAAAAGGTGGAAAAGGTGGGGTGAAGGGTCTGGGAACGTCATTAGACCCACGGAGCAGAGGTGAGGGGCCAGGACAAAGCTCTATGGACGCCTCGTATGAAAGGTGAGGAGTGTGTGTGTGTGTGTGTGTGTGTGTGTGTGTGTGTGTGTGTGTGTGTGTGTGTGTGTGTGTGTGTGTGTGTGTGTGTGTGTGTGTGTGTGCGTGCGTGTGTGTGTGCAGGCGGGGAGGGGGGTCTTTGAAGCGATTGTGTCCCAGATCGGGGACTTTCACAGGGGCACAAAGAGGAGCGGCGAGCGCATTCCGGCCGCATACCTCCAGACCTGTGTCACCAGACTCAGACCAGACTCAGACCAGACTCAGACCAGACTCAGACCAGACTCAGACCAGACTCAGACCAGACTCAGACCAGACTCAGACCAGACTCAGACCGGACTCAGACCAGACTCAGACCAGACTCAGACCGGACTTACCTGCGCTGTCCTGGGACCTGCGTGAAGTCGCCCCGTCAAACTCAAACCTACACAAAAACTGTGTCAGTCGTTTGTTCTTTGTTTGTGCTGCAAAAAGTTTCATTTGTGCTTCTTTAGTTTTGGAGAAATTAACGATTCTTTTACAGGTCAAACTGGGGTCAGACCCACAGGAAGAAGAAAAATGCTCGAAAACGCCCAAAATGGAGTCAGTTGTTTGTGCTGCAAAAAGTTTTGTTTGTGTGATTCTGGTTCTTCAGATATTCACAGTTTTATTTTCGGCCGATGACGTCGTCCAGAACTTAAAAAAGTTAAATAAACCTCAAAACAGGAAGAAAATGATAGAAAACGTTTGACGGAGACAAACTCCACAAAACTAGTGAAGAGAAACGACCTGAGGCTGAGGAAAAGTCTGTGTTATTATAAAATCTGAATCAAAAGCAAAAGACTAAAGACTGAAACAGACTTTTCCTCAGCCTCAGGTCGTTTCTCTTCACTAGTTTTGTGGAGTTTGTCTCCGTCAAACGTTTTCTATCATTTTCTTCCTGTTTTGAGGTTTATTTAACTTTTTTAAGTTCTGGACGACGTCATCGGCCGAAAATAAAACTGCAAATATCTAAAGAACCAGAATCGCGCAAATGAAACTTTTTGCAGCACAAACGATTGACACAGTTTTTGAGCAGGTTTGAGTTTGATGGGCGACTTCACGGAGGTCGTCCTGGGAGGAGACGGGAGGAGGAGGAGGAGGAGGAGGACGAGGGGAGAAGGCCTTGGATTTCAGGGCGGACACAAAGACTCTGGGAGGGGACAGACTTCAGACGGAGACAGGTCCTGGCTCCACAGAGACGCTGCTCCATCACAGAGTCTGGAAGGACTGAGCGTGGGACAAACCCAGAGGGAATTATCCACTTTCTACGTCTGCAATGTGAAAAAAAAATCTGTATTCACGAGACGAGCGCCTGCAGACTGTGACAGTGTGGAGCAGGCGTGTCCAAACTGGGCCTCAGCCTCCAGGTGAATTGGCCCATAGTATCGCAGTCGTACTTTTTACTGCATGTTTTTGAAATCTATCTTGGTCAAGCAAATGTCGTGTGTCCTTTTGAGGGTCTGAGCCTGAGCACAGGTCTGGAGGCTCATTCAGACCTGTTAGAAATGCACAGATTTGAATTACTCACTGTTTTGACCCTGTGTTTTAATATGTGGCCCTGGATGAAAAAAGTTTGGACACCCCTGGTTTAGAGGTTCATGTGTTTGTGCTGAACGGGATTTGAATCCCAGTGCCTCAATTGGCACAGATGGAAAAATAAAACACCAGAATGACATCTACAAACAAACAAACAATGTTAAGTTCACCTCAGCTTCCCAGAGGTCTATTTGTAGCAGCCTAACTCTACAACCCAGTTTGTCTCGAATAACTCGACCCTCCCAACCCCGATCTGTTCGTTTTCAGACATAAGACGCCTACGAGGGGGTTCCCATCCTGCTGGGCCATGTGAAGATTGAGACTGAACCCCCACCCTGAGTCTCAACCCAGCCAACCCGTCTCATCTCCAGATGATAAACGCTTTTCTCTTTGTACGTGTGTTGTCAGTGTGGTTCTTGCTAGTGCAGAACAAGTTAAATATCTCCACACAACTAATGTTACAAGTGGTTTCTACAAATTCAACATTGGACCTTCTGACAGGATAACGACCCCGAGCAGTTTAGCTTAGTTTAGTTTATTATTTATCTACAAAAACATTAATCTCACAAAGAACAGAGATTTAACTAAATCTACTTTCCATCTGCAGCCCCCGTGTGCACAACAGGAAAACAAATCATTAAAAAATTACCATTTGCTCATTCATAAAAATCCTCAACATTAAGAATATTCAATACACATACACAGCAGTGCACATTAAAAGTAAACACATTTATGTCTAGAGGAAAAGTTTGCAAATCTCCAGACAATTTCAGATGGTCCAGGAGCTGGTTCCACTGTCTGATGCTGATTGTGCAAAGGCCGAGCAGCTTTTCAGAACGACGCAACTTTTATGAGACGTGGACCTGGTTGTTCGAGTTGTATTATTGACAGTTTTGAAGGTAGTTCGTAAAGACCTCAGTCCACTCAGGCCGGGTATCAGAGGAAGTCCTGGAAGACACTAGAGCGGCCATCACAGGTGCTGGACTTCAACCCCACTGAAAATCTCTGGTGGTATTTTTTAAAAAGCAGGTGCAGCTCGCAAACCCAAGACTATCAGTGAACTGGAGGAATGGTCTAAGACTCCTCAGGACACTGCCAGAAGCTGCATCACGTGTGCAGCAGGTTATTACAGCAAAAACGATGCTCTGCTAAGTCCTGGAGATGCTTTTCATGAAGGGGTTGAGTCATTTCGAGACTGCGGTAATCACTAAAAGGAGCATTTTGTGTTGAATTTGGGGAAAACACTTGAAATATTAATTGTGTTGAGCTGTTTAAATTGTTCTTGTGTGATTTCTTTTTTTGTAAACAGCTGTTAGTTTGCACATTTTAAATAAACCTAATTTGCAGTGGGGGTTGAATAATTTTGGTCGCACATCTCTCAGTTTAACATCGCCTCACAGGAGCTACAGGAACACGATCATCTTCCATTGGCACAGCGTCGGCAGAGTGGCACAAACTGTGGCACAAACTGTGGCCTCCATCGTCTCTCCACACTCGCTTTATAAACCTCCTCCTCTGGAAGCAGAGAAAAGGGGCTTGAACACTCAAAGATCAGACTATATTCACTTTTGGAATCATACTATATTATATTTTTCAAGTCCCCGGGCCGTATTATTGATGATAAACGTCCCCCTTTCTTGGACAAGCTGAAGACCTCCAACTGTCTGTGTGTCTGTGTGTGATGCTGTTTCTTCTGCTCTGCGCCGTCACTGAGGTTTGACTAAAGGTTTGGCTGTTTAGTTTTCCCTCCTCACACAAACACTCACATAAATGTTGGGTTTCCGCACTTCTTGAGGACTTTGAATTCACTTATGTTCATGGAGACCCACTAACGTTTAACCATCATCAGCCACCATTTAACTCGAACATAAACCCGAACATTAACCCACTGAAGTTGTATTTAGAGTGGAGCTGTCAAACGATTCATTTTTATCTCAGAAATTCCATAGTTAATCCCGATTAATCACATATTGAATTGCATGTTTAAAATTGTGTTATTTTGCATTTCAAGACAGTTTTAAAGCCATAACATGAAGCAGTTCTGTTTATTACTTGTTATTTTCGTTGCCGTGTGTCCTCACAGGTCTGAAACGGTCGTTTGTCTGATCTGAGGCTCTTGGCTGTGGCTCCGGTCGCTGCTCCGGGGGGTTTAGCTTTAACTTAGGGCCTTTTCACACCGATAGTTCGATTATTTGGTCCACACCAGGAAATAACATTATTATTCTGCAGCCTACAGGCTCCAGTCTGGTCCTTTCACACCGGCAAACAACCAAAACTGGTCCGATTGACGTTTCATCAGAGTTTATCCAGGATCCGCCCATTTTGGGGCCCGACGTTCCCGAACCTCTGATCTACAACTTTGTACAACTCACTGCACCTGAGCCGGAGCAGAAGCTCTGGGTTCAGGAAACAGCGATAAAGACTCGAGCTTCACCGCAGAGCGCAGCCCTCAGGACCCAGGGCCCCTCAGGACCCGGGGCCCCTCAGGACCTGGGTCCTGAGGACTAAACCAGGACTAAACCAGGACTGAACCAGGACTAAACCAGACTGAACCAGGCTGTGGGCCCCCTCCTGTGGATCACTGCACTTTACATTTGGACCAAAATGATGACATGACGCTGCCCAAACCTACGAGTATCACCCACGAAGAACATCGAACTGGAGAAGGAAGAGTACATCTCAGCGAGCGTGAATCTGTGGAGCTGAAAACAGGGGAAGAGCGACAAAATGACGTCCTGCAAATAAGAGATTAAATATTCCTCAAACATGAATCACTCCAAGTAAAACTTCAGAGGATCAGCGAGAAGAAACTACTAGAATATGGAGAAAAGTTGAGCTTGCAGAATAGGTTTAACTTAAAACAAAACATAATGATCCACAGGAGTCGTAGATTAGAAGTATAAGACAAAAGCACAAAATATCTGCTGTAAACTTAAATTAACCCTCGAAGACTCTACGACATCATATACGACACAGAGGAACATGTTTCTATAACCACACAGAACTTTAACGGTAACAGACAGAAACGTCCTTTTCCCCTCTGAAAGTGCAGACATAGAGGTTTCCGTACATTTCTGCGGCTTTATCCTACGTCACACTCACGCTGTGTGATGACGTGAGCAAAACGAGTGTCCAACAGGAACTTTGTTTTCCCCAAACTCATGCGCTCCGACACAACGCTCATGACACAACTACAGCAGCAGATTGTGAAATAACAGGTTGGACTGAACAAAAGGAGGTAGAACACTTCATTAGGGGGTAAAAGGGGCAGTTTTAAAAGCGAAATTAAGAAAAAAAATCCATGTGAGGAGAAATGTACTAAAACTGCCCTCAGGTCTTCAGGGGTTAAGGATTTACGTCTTGGCAACCAGACTTTTGCCTCCATAGTGAGTGCAGGTCCCCGCACTGTGCTAAATACCCGTGCTCACACTCCACATACACTGCGGTGCGCTCGGGTTAGCGTGAGGCCAGAGCCACACATGGAGCAGCCTGGTGGAGCAGCTCTGAAGCCCTCTGTCTGCTGGAGCTCTGGTTTGGTAATGACAGGCCCGAGACCACAGCTCCCGGGCGTGGTTCCTCCAGCCTGCTGCCACCAGAGGAACCGCCGGCATCAAGAGGGTCCATTCTTCTACTGAGACGAGCAGAACAACGGGAGGAAAAGACGAGCAGAACAACGGGAGGAAATGTGAGAAGGGACATCTCACTGACCTCCACCACCTCAGAACATCTCACTGACCTCCACCACCTCAGAACATCTCACTGACCTCCACCACCTCAGAACATCTCACTGACCTCCACCACCTCAGAACATCTCACTGACCTCCACCACCTCAGAACATCTCACTCTGCTCCATCGCCTCCTCAGAACATCTGATCTGAACACCATCCTCCACCTTCTCAGAACTGTCCTCCATAACCTCTTTAGAACATGTCACTGGAGTGAATTGTGTGGTTATTTCTGTCTTTTATTTAACTTTTAATTAAATTTTATTCATTTTTTAAATACTTTTTAGCTTTACACATTTTAACACTTTATTTAAACGATATTTATTTTTACGATACATTTCTCAGTACAATGAGCTTTCGATTTGATACGGTTAAAAAAAAACTAAAGGCTAAATCGTGGCTGTGACACTAAAAGTCTTTGTTAAACCACTTCCTGTGCAAAGTTCATGTGAAATTAGGGCTGTGGACGTTAACACATGTGATTAATGAAAAAAAATAAAAATAAAAAAATCTCACTAATGTTTTGTTTTGAACACAGATTAATCACAGTTTATTCTGAACGCTCCTCTGTTGCAGTGCAGATGGTCCTGAAGGCGGCGCAGGTGATTAGGTCAGTGATCAGGTCCATACGGCACTTTAGATAAACTGAGGCAGTTTGCAGATGTCGCAGTGATGAACTCTGTTTCCACAGAAGCACAAGTTCAAAACACGGGTTTGATTCAGCGGCAGAAACGACAGAACTACAGCGATAAGTTGACCAGCGGCTTTACAAAATAAACTGCATTTTTGTTAAAACATTTGGGTTTTTTTTTAAAGAACAATTGTGATTAATCATGATTAATCAAAATTCCAAAGTGCAATTAATCTGATTTTAAAAATGAATCGTTTGACAGGATTATATGAAACAAACATTTTAATCCTCAAAACAGAAACGAGTTTCTCTGAACAACACAACTGTAGCTCTGTCACCAAATCATTTAGTGAAATAAACCAAAAAAATACTCTTGGCGATATATTGATACAGCAGCCCACGATATCCAGACTGTATCAACATATTAAACTATACGATATATCGATATTTCAATATTTTTGTACACCCAGAGTGTTAATACACTTATTCTGATGAGACATTAAGAGGCTCCAACTGTTTTAAGTTTGTGTTCATTTGTGTTTTTCAGACAGTAAAAACAGTAAAGTCACACGAGGACCTGGTTACACAGGATAATCCCTCATTCGTCCACATTTCAGGTTTCAGTGGTTCACCTGGGCTGTTTTTTCACTCAAGATGTTTCAGTTCTGATCCAGAAGTCATTTTAAGTTTCATCGTGCTGCAAGTAAACGACTAACGTGAACAAAAATATGTGACACCAGCAGCTTTAAAAGTCGTATATTGCACAAAACTGACTCCTGTAAACTTTAAGCCATGTCATAATGTTGTTACCTCATTAAAAACATTAACATTAATCTGTCAAAGCTCCAAACGCTCTGTTCCACCTTGTGATGTCATGAAGTGGTAGTTTTTAAGTGAACATCTCTGTTTCCCTTGAGTTCAGTCAGGATTTCCAGGTCTGAAATGATCCAAGTGTCTCTAGTGAAGCTGTGTGGAGTGTAAAAACACAGTGGAGCACTTCCTGTATCACCGCATGATGACATCACAAGGTGGAACAAGTGTTTTCAGGCCTAAATGTGCAGGTTTGTGTGTTAAACATGTGCAAATGAAACAAAACACAACTCCAGGTCTGTTTGTCTGTCAGAAAATAACCCCTCTTATTTATTTAGTGATCATCCAGAAAATCCAGAAAACACAAAATCTCTCTGTTTCCTCCTCCTCCTCCTCCTCCTCCTCCTCCTCCTCCTCCTCCTCCTCCAGGCCCATCCTGCGTCACCAGGCTCATCAGGGCCCACAGACGCAGCAGCGCCGTGAGGACCACTGCCAAACCCACTCATGTACGACTCCCACCGCGATGTGATCAGCTGCTTTTTCCACGAAGCTGCGGCGACGAAGCGGCAGAGGAACGCGCCGAGGAGATGGAGAGATGTTTGAGACCGACCACACTCTGACAGGAGCTGGACAGGGCACAGTCTGTGATGAACGACAGAGGAGGAGAGAGAGGAGAGTGTCTGACAGGGGAGAAGTGAAGAACGGAACAGAGAAAAGGGAGTGAAGAGACTTTACTGATTCCTTTGTGCCTCAGTCAAAGGCCTCAGTTCAGTTTAGAGCTGAACTCGGGCACATTTGAAGCTAAAGTTCATCGCTAGAGGAGGTGGAATTCTGTCAGAAGCCAAAAAACGGCACAGATCAGTGTTTCCTCTGTGGAGATCTCACTGTCAAGGCAACAAACTAGTGTAGTGATGGGGGCAAGTTCTGAACTAGTGCAGTGATGGGGGCAAGTTCTGAACTAGTGTAGTGATGGGGGCAAGTTCTGAACTAGTGCAGTGATGGGGGCAAGTTCTGAACTAGTGTAGTGATGGGGGCAAGTTCTGAACTAGTGTAGTGATGGGGGCAAGTTCTGAACTTCCACGTAAAACACCAATTTGCTTCACACTGAAGAAGCTTAACTCCACTTTAACCCATCTGACAACAGCCACGAGTCTAACAAACCAAACGCTCTGCCTGGTTCACTCATTAGTGTCTGGAAACGTTAGAAAACAACTTTATAAGCACCTCACACTTCCCTCTGCTGATTTCCCACTGCACAAAAGCCCAAAAGACTCGATCGTCGATGTCGTTTCTAATCCTGTTTATTTACTAGTGAATTATATTTTTTTGAAAAGCGCTAAAAAATACATTCCTGAACCATTTTCTTTTAACAATTTTCAGTTTCTCTTCTTCTTCTCCGTCAGTCGTCGATCTTCACTTGTTGCTTCTGGAGTCGACAGCTTACAGCTCTGAAACGCTCACAGCAGCTCAAACATGTCAAGAAGGTGAATCCATCTCCTACCGTACGGTCTTTAAAAAGAAACCAAGAAGAAGAAAAGAAAGAAGAGGACAGGGCACGAGCAGGAAGAGGAGGGGGATACAGAAGAGAAGGTAACAGAGAAGAGGACACCAAAAAAATAAGAAAAAAATACCCATTTTGAGGTCAAATGTCCTATTTTAAGTGAAATTTTCTGCCAGTGCAGTAAGAAATTTTCACTTACCAAATTTTCTTAAAACAAGACGAAATCTGAATCTTGTTCTGAGCAGAAAACACGAGTTTCAAGTGTTTATGGACAGATTTTTCCCCTTATTGGTTTGAGGAGGAAGTTAAAGAGGCTGAACCTGGACTGAGTTCATATAAAAAGTGAATAAGTTGTAATATCGAGATAAGATAAATCAGGATGAAATATCTGGAAACAAGTAAAAAAAAATCTCATCATATTAAGTAAAAAATCTTTAAATTGATCTTTTAAGATGAATCTGCTTAATTCAAGTCAGTTTAACTATGATAGAAAATTCTTTTTTGTAGTGGAGAGATGGAGAAAGACGAAGAGCGGAGAATGAAGAGAAAAGGAGGATACCTGAGAAAAGAGGATAGAGGACTGAGACATTACAAGGAGAAAGAAGAGAGGAGTAAACAAGAGGAGAAAGAGATCAGAGGAGAGCAGAGGAGCGGAGCGAAGAGGAGGAGAAACAGGAGGCGATGAGGAGAAAGGGAGAAGAATGAAAACAGGAAAGACGGAGGAGATGGAGGAGCGAGAGGGGGACAACAGGGGCGAACGCAGGAGCAAACACGGAGCCTTCGGGAGCCGCCGCCATGGAAACCACCGCCGTCTAATTGCGAGGTGCGCGGCCCTTTGCTGCGCTTAGTTACGGTTACCCACGGCAACGGCCTAACAACACCTCGAGGAGAGAGGCGGGTCTGAGCGAGGGCGAGACTCCGGGGCCTCCAGAGCCGATCGGGTCAGAGTCTCCACGCTTACACCACAAGTTTAATCATCATTTCATACGGAATCAAGATGAATTCCGCTTTAAAAAGAGACACTTAATTCCTGAAGAGTTTTACTGAGCAGGTTTCCGGAGGGGGGAGTCTCCGGGGGTGGAGGCAGCAGGGAGTGGAGTCTCCAACTGAAAAACAGGAAAACCAGGAGACCGAGGTAAGGAAGGATGAATACAAAAAGAGTAAGTACCTACAGTCGTGGCCAAAAGTTCTGAGAATGACACAAATATTAGATTTTCACAGGTTCTGCTGCTGCTTCACTGTTTTTAGGTGTTTTCTCACGTGTTTTTATGGTTTTACTGAAATACAATTACAAGCATTTCATAAGCACCAAAAGATTTTATTGACAATTACACTGAGTTCATGCAACAAGTCCATATTTGCACTGTTGACTCTTCTTTTTCAAGACCTCTGCACTTCTCCCTGCAGCTTCAGTCAAATTCTGGACCAAATCCTGACTGAGGTCGTCTGTTCTTGCATAATCAAAGCTTTGAGTTTGTCAGAATTTGTGTTTTTTTTTTGTCTACCGCCTCTTGAGGATCGGCCACAAGTTCTTAGTGGGGAGTTTCATGGCCATGGACCTAAACCTTTATGTTTTAGTTATTCCGTTTGCTTTATGGGAAGGTGCTTCATCCTGCTGGAAAAGGCTTTGTTCATCACCAAACTGCTCTTGGACGGTTGGGGGAAGTTGCTCTTGGAGGAAGTTCTGGTACCAACATTAATATTTGTGTCATTCTCAAAACTTTTGGCCACGACTGTACAGAAGTTCAAGTAGCCGACTGGAATCACTGTCAAACTAGACGGAACAATCTGGCAGCTGCAGATCTCTGGATAAAAAGGCTCAGGCCTGATTCAGCCGAGCGTCAGGTGAGAACTCCGCCCACACAGGGAAGGAGTGTCATATCCAGGGGCATTAAACTTAACCCTGAAGTATGTGCAGGTTTATTCTGATTTTAAAGCCGAATGAATTCCTTCCTGGATCCTGTAAACGTTTCTTCTTCTTCACAATAATCCCGGTGGTTGGTGCTCGTTGGCTCGTCCTTCTGATCCGGCTCCTCCAGTCGTCTCTTGGGACTTTCCTCCACGTCTCTTTGGATTTGTGAGCGGGATGTGGGAGTGGGCTGAGGTGTGGCAGCCTCACACTCAGTTTGTCTTCTTCCTCCTTCTCCCACACTCTTCCCTTCTCCTCCTCAGCTCACAGACGTGAAGCGTGAGGACAGAATTCTCCAGCTGCTGCTTCATTATCATCAGAACCACTGCGGAAAAAGTTCTGATCGTGTTTGTGTCGGCGGCGAAACGACAAACCGAGATGACAGAAAAGAGCAGCTGAAGTGTGGGTTTTCTTCCCAAAGACGGAAATACGTTTGTGTCGCTGTCCAATCAGCACCTTCCCCACTACAGACGCTGAGAACTATTAAATAAAGGCCATTTAACCTGTTTCCATGGAAACCTCAGTTCACAATTATTATTTCCATGGAAATTCCAAGGAGAAAATTTTAATTCCAAACAACTGATTTGGAATTAAAAACCATCACATAAACGTGGCCTGTGTAGAACTGTTCCAGACCAGGTCTGGACCCTCGTTCTACACGTTGGCTCTGGACTTTATAAAAAAACTTTATAAACTCAAGTATAACAATAAACAGATGAGATCTACACACCCACTGCTCTGCTGCACTCACCACAAACTCATGTTTCTGACAAAATGAGTTTTCCCTCTCATTCTTCTCTTTTTTTGTCATATTTTCCTGAAAACCTTGAAAAATGACCTCAGCATTTAGAGGAGCAAACAGTTTGGTTGTTTTCGTTTCCTGAGGTTTGGAGGATCCGTCTGTCCCGCCCTGTCCAGGCTGGGAATCAAATCAATCACTTTGAATCACCTTATTTGTCCCAGAAAAGCAAGTTCTGCTCAACAGGCCGAGTCAGATCTGTGTGAGTGTGAGGGGAGTAACAGCCCTCGGGACAAAAGTGTCTCTCCTCTGTGTCCTGCAGCATCACAGTAGCCTCCAGGGGGCGCCAGGTGAGCTCTGGAGACATGGTGTCCTGTCGGTTTGAGCTCCCTAACTCCACTGCACATGCACACAACCCCCACCCCTCCGTCGATCTGAGCTCCCGAGGCTGAAGAGGAACAAGTCACATTTTAAAAGTGTTTTGGTTTGATTGTTTTGACCAGTGAAACATCGACTTGTGCGACTTGGATTTGCTGCAGAATAACGACATGAGATGATTGAATAGTTTAGATGTAATATTTGATTTTATCAGTTTCATTACATCGCACTTTATTTTGTATGTGTAGAAAACGCTGTAACTTTGTTTAAAAAGGCGCTGAAGAAATAAAATATCACTGTATTATAATAGGAAATTCACACTCTGGCCTGTGATATTTGCCTTAAATATTATAGATTTAATTAAGGCTGTCAAAAAATATCGCACTAATGTTTTTTTTTAGCGCAGATTAATCCCAGTTTCTTCTGAACGCTCCTCTGTTAAAGTGCGATGGTCCTGAAGGCGGCGCAGGTGATTAGGTCAGTGATCAGGTCCATACGGCACTTTAGATAAACTGAGGCAGTTTGCAGATGTCGCAGTGATGAACTCTGTTTCCACAGAAGCACAAGTTTAAAACACCAACTTAAAGCAAAACACGGGTTTGATTCAGCGGCAGAAACGACAACAAAACTACAGCGACAGAAACATGTCAATAAAATAACTTTTTGATAAAAAACTGCATTTTTGTCCAAATATTTTGGTCTTTTTTTGAAGAATAATTAATTGTGATTAATCGTGATTAATCAAAATTCTAAAGTGCAATTAATCTGAAAATGTAATCGTTGGACGGCACTAATTTAATGTAAATATTTGAGTGTTTCAGTCGTTTCTTTCTCTTCTACAGGAGTTTATTTGACAGAACACTACAAAAAAGGATTTTCTAGCAGAGTGAAACTGACTTGAATTTAGCAGATTCATCTTAAAAATTTTAGATTTTTTTACTTAAAAGGTGAGATTTTTTCACTTGTTTCCAGATATTCATCCTGATTTATCTTATCTCGATATTACAACTTATCCTCAGCACTTTTATATTAACTCAGTCCAGGTTAAGCCTCTTTAACTTCCTTCTCAAACCAATAAGGGGAAAAATCTGTCCATAAACACTTGAAACTCGTGTTTTCTGCTTAGAACAAGATTCAGATTTCGTCTTGTTTTAAGAAAATTTGGTAAGTGAAAATTTCTTACTGCACAGATAGAACATTTTACTTAAAATGGGGCATTTTTACCTCCAAATTTGTCTTTTTTTTCCTTATTTTTTGATTGGCCTTTATGCAGTGAAGACACAGACCTGTGGAATGAGCTCCTCTGCAGATTCATATAAATGAGTGAATATGTGATTCTGCAGTGGAGCTTTATTATTCCACGTCGATATGTTTCTCCTTTAGTCGCAGTTTGAGCAGAACACGACTCTAAATGAACTACACAGATTCATATAAATGAGTAAAAGTGACATAACTCAGGTATAAAGTGAGACCCCTGTGTGCAAACAGCAGCAAACCCGCTGAGTCTGATCCACAGAAACATGGAGGAAAACTGGGGACGTTCACTTACTGAATCTGTACATTTGTAAAGGGAAAAGAGTAAAATAACTTATTTCCACGGGGGAGCGTGAATCGACAGACGTCCCTGTGGACACACTTAAGCTGCGGGAGCTCATTTCGACAGAAAAGCCTCACCTGAACTTCTCTGTCTTCGCTCTGATGTTTGAGTCGCTCTTCCGCCGTATTTGTTGTAGAAAGTCACTTGCTAGCATTATTAAAGCCTGAGTTTAGCATTAGCCCGTGTTTAGCATTAGCCTGTGTACCGGTGCACACTTGAGAGCCTTTGGGAAATCCCTTTAATTACAATGAAGCCAAGTGCCCACCTCTGTACGAGATTCAGATTATCCACAACAATCGTCTCTTATGACTAAATCAGGACTTTGGATATTAACACAATTATACACATTAGGCGCATATAAATGAGCCGTGCTGGGGTCCGGTGGGCTCGCGCGCTAAAAGCCCTATTTAACCTTAATTGCAGTAATTGTTATTTTCAGGCTCAGACTCAAATTACAGTGTGGCCGTGTTAGACCAGCGCCGTTTTAGCCACAACACTTTGGGAGGACGTGGACGAGAAATGAGCCGGGGTTTCCTCATCACACACAGGTACGTCCAGAACAGCAGCCGAAAAGTGCGAGTCACAGTGTTTCAGAATAATTTTACTCCAGAAGGATGAAGTCCAACATAGTCCAACGAGGTCCATTTGGTTTTCTGATCATTTATGTCACACGGCTCGGCCAAAATGTGAGATACAAATGCTTAAATCTATCAGAAAATGACTTAAAAGTGAAATGATCTGTTCCTGCAGCGAGACAAGTTCTCTTAAAATAAACGACTTCTAGACGAGAATGAAGTCTCTGTGAGTGTTCAGGGGCTGGAAATAAGTTTATGTACTCGAAGTTTGAGATAAACAGATTTAAAACAGGTTTAGGATCAGTGTTCATAGCCTGAGAATAAATTCAAAGATGCTGAATTCTAGATAAAAGTCCTTAAGTCAGTCTGACATGATCGTAGTTCGTCATCAGTCTGTGTCACTGAATCTAAAAACAAGTGAAGTGTTGCAGGTAAAACTCTGGGAAATGGATCGTCGCTTCTTCTTTTACACATTTATGGCAAAAATTTAAGATTTTCTGGCGAATTGAGTCATGGAAGAAAAATATGTGACAATTTTTAAGACGATACAACCGATTCAGAACGAGTACGTCGAGAATAAATCTGAAAAACGAGACAAAGAACCTGACAGAAGTTTGAAAATCAGAGACATTTGCAGGTTCTTTTTGTTCTCAGTCCTCACAGTTCCTCCTGCTCTTCCTCGGTCTCGTGATGCTGCTGTGACGTGTTCCTCAGATGATTTAAACGGGTTTTGGTGCTTCTTCCTCCCGGTGGAGCAGGACGACAGCGCCCCCTGCAGTCCCACCTCCTCAGGACAGCCTCAGGGGTGTGAGAGGAAAAAAGACCCTCGTCCCGGTTTATCGCCCCGTGGACACGTTTCCGTATAACTTCAGCCTATTTTAGCAGCTGTAGTCCATGTATGAGGTGAAAATATGTTTATGTTTAGTTAATTTTTTAATCCCAAACGAGTTTAAAGGGGCGGTGGGTGAACCAAAGGGCTGCACAGTGCCCAGGGCTCATTTAGGGGCTTTCGGTGTCAGTGTGTGATGTTTCCGATGGTTTCACTCGGCTCCGGCTCCAACTGTTGGACCAAATCTCAGGGTTTAAAAGTTCAGCTCGTGATTCCTGTTCTCACACTGTATGGAGTGATTTCCGCTCCACGGTTCCGTTCCTGTGTCGGCACATGTGCTTTTCGGCACATTCTGACTCATCAGCTCGTGGAACGACTTCAGCAGTGAAACCCTCACGAGAGGCGACTGGGTTTAGAACAGCTCTGATTTTCTGGTGCCAGATCGGGAGCTCGTTTTGAGGTTTGAGTCGGTTCTCGTTGCCCCAAATACGACAGGACACATGACTGAGCCAAAACTCTGATCCCAAAAACCGTCACACGAGTGAAAGTTTGGCTTAAAAAGGGACAAAATGTGCACGATGTTTGTGCAGCCTGAGAGGTGCAGCGATATCCAAGTGTCCCGATACGATACGGTCACGATCTGAACCTCACATACGATATTTATCACGATATCGTGGGAAAACTCACGATATTCCGATATTCTCCAGAATCACAGACCGACTCTGAAACGCTTCAGTCGTTTGGTGAAACATTTATCGTCTTTAGGGACGGAACGAAATCCAAATCTCTGGACCAGATTTACACCAGAGTTTTCTTTCTTTCTTTAGTTCTTTCATTTGTTTGTTCATTCTTTCTTTTGTTTGGTTCTTTCTTTCTTTCATTCTTTCTTTCTTTCTTTTGTTCTTTTTCTTTCTTTGCTTCTTTCGTTCATTCTTTAGTTCATTAGTTTGCTCGTTCATTCTTTCTTTTGCTCTTTTTCGTTCTTTCTTACTTTTGTTCATTCTTTCATTCTCTCTGTTTCATTCTTTCTTTCATTCTTTCTTTCCTTCATTCGTTCATTCTTTCTTTCTTTTGCTCTTTTGTTCTTTTTCTTTCTTTACTTCTTTCGTTCATTCTTTCTTTCTTTAGTTCTTTAGTTTGTTCGTTCATTGTTTTGTTTGCATCGTTGTTCTTTCTTTCTTTCCTTCATTTGTTTGTTCGTTCATTCATTCTTTCTTTTGCTGTTTTTCGTTCTTTCTTTTTTGTTCTTTCATTCTTTAGTCCTTTCTTTAGTTCTTTATTCATTCTCTCTATGTTTAGTTCTTTATTTACGTTCTTTCTTTCGTTCTTTCTCTTTTTCATTCTTTCCTTTGTTCGTTCTTTCTTTCTTTTGTTCTTTTTCGTTCTTTCTTACTTTTGTTTCTTCTTTCATTCTTTCTTTTAGTTCTTTCATTCTTTCTTTCGTTCATATTCCATCTCTCTGGACCAGATTTATTACAATTTTCCTCTAAAAATGCTTCACAGACTAAATCCACAGAATGAAGATGTAAAAGTGCTTAGAACAGTTATTTCTTCATGTCGTCTGCACTGAAACGGAGCAAAGGATCATGGTCTATGTAGTTCCCTCTGTGTTTAGCTGTTTCTGCATCAGACCTGTTCATTTAAGCAAAGACACTTGGGATTCGATATATTGTGACGCTGCAGATTATTGACTTTGACCAGATTTACCTCATTACCCGAACTGTCCTCGTGCACGCTCCTCGTGTACACTCCTCGTGTACACTCCTCTGTCCTCGTGCACGCTCCTCGTGCACGCTCCTCTGTCCTCGTGCACACTCCTAATCTACACTCCTCTGTCCTCGTGCACGCTCCTCATGTACACTTCTCTGTCCTCGTGCGCGCTCCTAATCTACACTCCTCTGTCCTCGTGCACGCTCCTCATGTACACTTCTCTGTCCTCGTGCGCGCTCCTAATCTACACTCCTCTGTCCTCGTGCACGCTCCTCTGTCCTCGTGCACGCTCCTCTGTCCTCGTGCGCGCTCCTCTGTCCTCGTGCACACTCCTAATCTACACTCCTCTGTCCTCGTGCACGCTCCTCATGTACACTTCTCTGTCCTCGTGCGCGCTCCTAATCTACACTCCTCTGTCCTCGTGCACGCTCCTCGTGTACACTTCTCTGTCCTCGTGCGCGCTCCTCATGTACACTCCTCTGTCCTCGTGCGCGCTCCTCTGTCCTCGTGCACACTCCTAATCTACACTCCTCTGTCCTCGTGCACGCTCCTCATGTACACTTCTCTGTCCTCGTGCGCGCTCCTAATCTACACTCCTCTGTCCTCGTGCACGCTCCTCGTGTACACTTCTCTGTCCTCGTGCGCGCTCCTCATGTACACTCCTCTGTCCTCGTGCACGCTCCTCGTGTACACTTCTCTGTCCTCGTGCGCGCTCCTAATCTACACTCCTCTGTCCTCGTGCACGCTCCTCGTGTACACTTCTCTGTCCTCGTGCGCGCTCCTCATGTACACTCCTCTGTCCTCGTGCACGCTCCTCGTGTACACTTCTCTGTCCTCGTGCGCGCTCCTTATGTACACTCCTCTGTCCTCATGCGCGCTCCTCGTTTACACTCCTCTGTCCTCGTGCGCGCTCCTCGTGCACACTCCTCTGTCCTCGTGCACGCTCCTCATGTACACTCCTCTGTCCTCGTGCGCGCTCCTCGTGTACACTCCTCTGTCCTCGTGCACACTCCTCATGTACACTCCTCTGTCCTCGTGTACACTCCTCTGTCCTCGTGCACGCTCCTCATGTACACTCCTCTGTCCTCGTGTACACTCCTCTGTCCTCGTGCACGCTCCTCGTGTACACTCCTCTGTCCTCGTGCACGCTCCTCGTGTACACTCCTCTGTCCTCGTGCACGCTCCTCATGTACACTCCTCTGTCCTCGTGCACGCTCCTCATGTACACTCCTCTGTCCTCGTGTACACTCCTCTGTCCTCATGTACACTCCTCTGTCCTCGTGCACACTCCTCTGTCCTCGTGCGCGCTCCTCGTGCACGCTCTCGGGCCAGGGGGCTGAAGGAGGCTCCAGCCTGTTCTCCAGACAGGCCGGCTCCACAGAGCTGTGGCCCGGCACAGAAGCCCTTTGTCTGGGTAATTATCCTGCAGCTCTGCCTGTGGAGGAGCTGTGGCCGTGACGCTGCAGCGCCACCACCCTGCAGCAAGGGGAACTTAACTACTGAGCTTTATTCAACTCCATTTTCCATCTTTGCTTTAAAAAGAAGAGACTTTGTTTTATAATTCAAATATGTCTTACTTTATTTAGCCTAAAAACGTGAACAAAACAGGAGAACACAGACACACATTTGCATAAAAGTGCATTTGAATGTCATCAGTTCAGAGTCTGTTCGTCTCTGTTCAGTCAGAATCTCTGTGCTCGTCCCCAGGGGCAGTTTAAACAGTAAAGTGCAGTTACCCACTGGTTCAGACCACCACACCAATGTTACTTAACACACACAGGGGCAAGTACAATTTATATTGTTAAAATGCAGTGAGTTCTTGTGTCTAGACACTGATAGAAATGTTCAGATTCAACATTTGTGCTTTTACATTTGAGACATTTCCTGGTAAAGTAAAGTGGAATGAACAGGTTAAACTGTGAGTGACATCATCAGGCTCTAAAATCTGAAAACCACCAAAAACAGAAAAGCTCAAACAAAAGTCTCGGATCAACAGGTCGAGTCAGATCAGCGTCAGTGTGAGGAGAGCAACAGGCCTCAGGACAAAAGTGCCTGTCCTCTGTGTCCTGCAGCATCACCGCAGCCTCCAGGGGGCGCCAGGTCTGGACACGGGAAAACCTCCTGAGTAAAATGCTGAATGTCTCCAGACTGTTTCAGAGTCTGGAAGTTTATTCCACTGTTTAATAGTGAGAAATGAAAAGGCGACTGTGCAAAGGCCGAGGATCTGTGTGGAATCGTTCAGTTTCTGTTTGTTGTGGACGTGTGGATCGAGTCGTCTGTTCTGAGCAAAGTTACATCAGTGTTTTCAGGGAGGAGCAGCTTTATTCATCATTCTGAACAGAGTTTTTAGATTTGAAAATAGAATTAAATTGTGAAAACTGAGAAATTTATATTTACTGAGAATGTTGCAGTGGTGGAAAAGTGCTGCATAAAGATAAATCCATAAGGGACAGGACCGGGACACAGCAGGTCACACGCTTTGCCTGGAATGTTCCACAGTGCGGCATTAAGCTCTTCATGGGAAAGAAGTTGGCGATGTCACAGATCTGAGGACAGAGACACATTTCTCTGTTCACACTGAAAGAAACAAAACATAAAAGTACAAATGTTGAACAGCACCACAACAAAAGGATTTTCCATCATAGTTAAACTGACTTGAATGAAGCAGATTCATCTGAAAAGACCAATTTTTTTCTTGTTTCCAGATATTTCATCCTGATTTCTCTTATCTCCATATTACAACTTATTCTCAGCACTTTTTATATGAACTCAGTCCAGGTTAAGCCTCTTTAACTTCCTCCTCAAACCAATAAGGGGGAAAATCTGTCCATAAACACTTGAAACTCGTGTTTTCTGCTTAGAACAAGATTCAGATTTCGTCTTGTTTTAAGAAAATTTGGTAAGTGGAAATTTCTTACTGCACTGGCAGAAAATTTCACTTAAAATAGGACATTTTTACCTCAAAATTGGTGTTTTTTTCTTATTTTTGACAGGCCTTTTTTGCTGTGAGTCTTCTTAAGCACAAGAGCTGAGTGCTCGACTGTTTACAACAACCGTCTTTTCTCCAGACTAAAGTTCGTGTGAACCTCGTCTGCATTAATAATAATTGTCCTAAAGAATGTGGTGATGTCATGTGAAACATTTGGTCCTGATCCAAACACAGAAGGTGAAGGAGTTTGTGCACTTACACAACCAGGATGGACTTTAAAAACACAGAGGAGCTGTGAGGAGCAAGTGTTTGTGCACTTACACAACCAGGATGGACTTTAAAAACACAGAGGAGCTGTGAGGAGCAGCTGTTGGAGGAGGAGGCGGATTATTCAAACACAAAACATGGGAAACTGAAACAGCTCCTTCAGCCCGGCCCCTGTGCGGCCCCGGAGTGTGGGGGCCGGTGTGGGGGCCGGTGTTGGTGCAGAGTGTGGGGGCCGGTGTTAGTGCAGAGTGTGGGGGCCGGTGTTGGTGCAGAGTGTGGGGGCCGGTGTTGGTGCAGAGTGTGGGGGCCGGTGTTAGTGCAGAGTGTGGGGGCCGGTGTTAGTGCAGAGTGTGGGGGCCGGTGTTAGT
>CM060669.1:36383280-36393280 GCA_030686955.1 Odontamblyopus rebecca
ACATGGAAAATGACACATGTTGGTGTGTGTAATTGTGCATCTCTTTCTATTTTTATTTAAAGGTTTATTTCAGTCCAAATGAACAAATCCAAATGTAATTTCCACCCTGGAAATGCAGAAGTGCTGTGGCTCTGGCCCTGGACCTGACAGGAGCTGTTTCCAGGACTGGACCAGGAAAGTCATGGAGCCACTGCACTTTTTTTGTTTTTAGGGCAATAAGGAGATTTTTAATTTACTTACAGACTTGAGATTTTGCATTTTTGTAGCTAAGGCACTAAATTAAGCATTTTTATGTCCAAAAAGTTGTTTCTACATGTTTGCTGTGTGTTTTGTATAAAAGAGTGTGAATTTTCATCTCTATTTCTGGTCCTGTAGCTTTTCTCACAGCCTCATGACACAACTACAGCAGCAGATTGTGAAATAACAGGTTGGACTGAACAAAAGGAGGTAGAACACTTCATTAGGGGTAAAGTTTAAAAAGAACATTAAGAATAAAATCCAGGAGGACAAATGTGCTCAAACTGCCTTCAGTCTTCAGGGGTTAAACACCTCGACTTTACATTTATTCTGTTACAGGAGATTTTAGAGCGAAAAAAATCCCTCAAACACATTCTGACTGTGAGCAGAGTCGCCTCTCCACAGATCTGACCCGTCACTCGGTCTGGTTTGGTCTCCATGAGAGCAGTGGCGTATCCATAGAAACAAAGAGGCAACAGACCCTCACCCAAAAAGTTACACAGTGCAGCTTTAATTCTGTAAAACTGGACAAAGATTTTGGAGTAAAGCTTCAGATCCTTAAGTTCTGATGAGCGGAGAAATGTCTTCACTTGAAAACTCTGGACAATAAACATTTTAAAAGCTGCACTGTGTAACTTTTCGGTTTGGGGCTCCGTCACCTGCTCGTTTCTATGGATACGTCACTGCTCTGCCTGGAATGTTCCGCAGTGTGACATTAATTTTTTTAATGAAGTGGTTTTAGATCAGTATTGGGGTCTAAAGTGTCCTGGTGAGGACAGAATGGTCGGCGGGGTCAGAGATTAGAGCTGCAGAGACACCGGAGCTCTAAAGTCTGCTCTAAATTACAGGTCTGTGGAGCTCAGCAGTGGCCGCCCACCTCCTGCTTCCACAAATACATTTCTTATCAACTTTCCCCATAGACTAAAAAAACGAGCCCATCCGTCAGTTTCGCCTCTGTGATACTTGAGCTCATGTTTGAATATTTCAGAAAATATTTGGAAAAATGAATTGGGGATTTACGTGTGAAATGGACCGACCGAAGTGGGCGGGACTGAAGAGCTCCAAATATGAGGACCTCAGCATGGACCCTGACGGAGCCTGATGGAGCCTGACGGACCCTGACGGAGCCGGGATACTTAAGTTTACATGTAAATAATAATTAAAGCTTTACATGGAAACAGGTTAAATGGTCTTTATTTAATAGTTCTCAGCGTCTGGGGGTGGGGAAGGTGCTGATTGGACAGCGACACAAACGTATTTCCGTCTTTGGGAAGAAAACCCACACTTCAGCTGCTCCCGGCTTTTCTGTCATCTCGGTTTGTCGTCGGGGGTGTTTCTGTCCCTGGTATGGCTGTTTTCCAGTTTGTTCGGTCGGGGAACAGCGCTCAGAGACGTCTTGTGTTCCTCGTGTTCACGCAGCAACAAACATTCGTTATTTTAGGCGATCAAGCAGCCTAATCATTTTATCGCAAAGGGCAATAGCCGATTCAATTGATTCGACTTATAGAAGGAAGTGCTTTTAGCCTCATGTGAGAAATGCTCCAGTCGGATGAGATCCAAACCCAGAGTCCTGAGCAGGTTCAGGCCGGGCTCAGGTGAAATGGAGCAGGGAGAAGTTACGTGCTTCAGCCTGAGACGAACTTTCCCATAGCCTGGACGACGGACGCTCAGAGTGAGATATAACGAACCAAACTGGATGTTTTGCACCACTGGAAGCAGCCGCAGCCCTGGAGCCATGAGTCCCGAGTCTTCACCGCTGTCGTCTGCTGCTGTGCTGCTGGGGGCTGGTGTGTGGGGAGTTACGCACAAACCACACGCTGCTGTTTCATGAGTTCATGATGAGAACTCGGGATGAGGACCCGCGGGGTTAACGGGAAATATTGGGATCTTTTGCATTCATGCGCTGAATGACCGGAATTATTTTTAAGAGGAACAAACGTTTACATGATCGAGGAATAATTTAAAACGGATTTAAGAACGGAATAAACCAGCCACTTAATTCGGAATTAAGTTTAAATCCAAATAAACTTAAATCTGAATAAAGATTAGGAAGTGTTTACATGGTGTTTTTAAAGTGGAATTCATTTATTTTTAATTGGATTTAAAGCTCTCATATAAATGTTCTCACTGAAATACTGTCTCTTCTCTCTGGACCTGCTGCTGTGGCCTCGTCTTTTTTGGTCTGAGAAGGTTTGTATTGACCCGCGCTACATGATTCTGGGGTTTTTGTAACCGCTAGCATCATGAGCTTCATTTGACTGGAGCTGAACACTGTGGGTGACGACACGAAACAGTCGGCGTCTTCACTGCCGCAGGTTTTACGCTTTCTGTAAACACTCGTACTCAGCGGATCGAAGCGGCGGCGGCAGGACAGTTCCTCAGGGAAAGTGCAGTGAGTTCAAGTATAATGGACCTCTTTGGTTTAGACCTCTTCCACGTTAATCCCATAATGCACCAGTGTTTTAATCGCGTGACCTTTGGAAAAAACAAACTCATTAATTGTCTTTTCACAAATACCAGCTCCACTTTTCCTCTGTGATCTGGAAGATTTCGTTTGGTTGTTTTAAGTGGTGTTCGCTGTCACGCCTTCCGCCTTTTCAACCTTTATTTCAACGGGAGGAAGTGTGGCAGACGGAGCAGCCAATCACAGCGCGCCTGGCTCTATATTCACACACAAACACAAATGCAGTTCTGTCGTTTTGCTGTGACACCCTCCACGAACTGTTGTTTTACACATTAAACCCGGCGCCTCCTTCAGATGAACAGACTTTACTGCTGCAGTGGTTCTGCTGAAGTCCACCAGGTTTTTCAGTCCTCTCTGATATATTTTCTTCCCTTTCTTTTGCCATCCTCAGCCGCCATCTTTGTTTTGATGCTGCCTGTCCCTGATTGGCTGTGTGTAAATGTGTAAATGTGTGTGTAAATGTCACAATTTTAAATAATAAAACACAGTTTCACACATGTTTCACCAGCAGGAACAATGGCAAAGGCCTTAGAAACCATGGAGTCTGAATGCAGTCAGCACGAAACTTCTGTCAAACATTTTACATCTGAATCAAGAGAGAAAATCTGCAGCTTCCCTCAGAGCGACTGAAGAGAACCCACTGTCCCACAGGAAGCAGTGGCACCGCCAAAATAAAATCACCCGGCAAAATAACCTTAAGTACAAATATGAGCAAATAAAACGGGATTTTGGTGAAACTGAACAATGAAACATGGACTTTCTTCCCTCCATCGCTGGGGAAACATTCTTCATGAAGAATGTTTCTCCTTTGTCGACCTTGTTGGTGGAAGATTTGGTGATGAGGCAGATTTATGAAGCTGCTGGAGACATTTACACACACACATTTACACACATTTACACACACATTTACACACACTTACACACACATTTACACACATTTACACACACATTTACACACACTTACACACACATTTACACACATTTACACACACATTTACACACATTTACACACACATTTACACACACTTACACACACATTTACACACATTTACACACACATTTACACACATTTACACACACATTTACACACACATACACACACACACACACACACAGACACACTCACACACACACACACACACACACTCATTACACACATTTACACACATTTACACACATTTACACACACTTACACACACATTTACACACATACTTACACACACATTTACACACACACACTTACACACACATTTACACACACTTACACACACACTTACACACACATTTACACACACATTTACACACACTTACACACACACTTACACACATTTACACACACTTACACACACATTTACACACATTTACACACACATTTACACACATTTACACACACACTTACACACATTTACACACACTTACACACACATTTACACACACACTTACACACACTTACACACACACTTACACACATTTACACACACTTACACACACATTTACACACATTTACACACACATTTACACACACATTTACACACACTTACACACACACTTACACACATTTACCAGAGAAAAACATTCACCGGACGCTCCTCAGACCGACAGCGGGACACCTCAGACGCTGTGAAAAAGGTCGACGGTTTTGGCGTTTTCAGAAAGAATTTTAGGAGCTTGAGAGTTGAAGAAAAGCCAAACCACTGTGACGGTGTGCTCCAGTCAGGGTTCCCATGGTCATGGAAATCCTGGAAAAGTCCTGGAATTTTATTCTCTCTTTCACACAACTACAGCGTTCTGCCCCACTTTAACTGGGGCTTTTAACTGTGTGTTTTAATCATACTTCATCTGTTTACGCTGTTGTGAGGCGACCGTGGCTGTGCAGAAACGCCTAATAAATAAAGTGTATTATTATTATTATTATTATTCTTAAGTTATTAAGTATTGTGATTATTTCTGAACAGCAGGACAAACACAATAAGGTTTTTAGTTTTAAAGAGACACAATAAAAGCACTGACAGGATTTAGAAGGTTCAAAACTATAAACCAAACCATAACGTGAGTGGAAAGAGTTCACATTATATATTTAGCCCTAAAAGTCTGAGAAATGACACATGTAGGAGCCGTAAAGTCACGGAAAATTCACTTTAGGTCATGGAAAAGTGGTGGAAAAGAGTCCAGGAGCGTCACACCTCTGACGTCTTGTGAGTGAATTCTAATATTGCACAAACAGAACTCAGCACACACTCCTTTGTCCTTGTTTATTACGGTTGCATTGAAAGCGGCACATTTCAGACGCGTTTTTACCATGAACATCGCCACGTGAACTGTAAGCACTTTGAAACTACATCAGAGTCTATGGGGAAAAAACCCAGCAGCGACTCACGGCCGTTTACACCGAACACGTCTCCACACGAGCATGCAAAAACACACAGGGAACAGGACGGCCGCCGCAGCAGGGCCGTACGCGGGGAAAATCACACCGAAAGTGCAATCGGTAAAGCAGTTCAGTCCATAAGGCTCTCATCGCACACTTAGAGCCCCTGTACCTGATTTTCTGTCACGTTTATTTGCTCAAAACCCGCCTCACCCCAGTGCAGACGTATCGTATAAGCAGCTCGAGGTCCAAATACGGCCACTGTTTGATCATCAGGACATGTGCGTTAGCATGCTAGTCGTCGTTAGCTTTAGCGTCGCTGCAAAACTCCGCTCGGGTCTCTAAAAGTTGTGAAAAGTGCTCAGGACCTCATTGCGGTGAGTGATTAGGATGTTCTGAGGGCATAAACTGCTTAAACAGAACTCGTTTTTCCGTTTTTGAAGACGGTAAAAATCAGGTACAGAGACTTTTACAACGAAACTCTCGAATGTCCCGAGGAGAAGGAAACGCAAACGGAAACAGTGCAAAGATCACAAATGTCGAGTCTATCTGGAATGTTCCACAGTGCGGCATTAAACGTACCAATCTCACATTTGTTCATTTACAGCGGAGCCGCCTCTCCACAGATCTGACCTGTAGTTTAATGCCGTACTGTGTGAAGCAACAGCATCTCCAAGGAAAGCTCCAGGTCAGATCAGAACCCTGCGTTTGGTTTTAGCCAAAAGATGATTTAGGAAGAAATTTGGAAGAAAAAGATGTTTTAGAGGAGCTCAAGCTGCATGAAGTTTCCTGGAAATGGACTCATTTTGCATTTTCAATTCACTTTTTATGGACTTTACGGAGTTTCTAATCAACTTTTATGGACTTCAAAGTCATTTTTATGCAAGTTTCAGTTGGTGTTTGCAGAATAACAGGACGAATGATTCAAACACACCTTATTTATTTGGTTTGGTGTGTTATAGAAGAGGCTGGACCCAACATTTTGTCCAGATATGGAACCAAATGCAGGGCTCTGATCTCGAGAATCTAAAGAAAAGTTTTTTGGACCCCCCTAAAGTAAACCTAGAAGAACTGAGGCTCTTCTGAAGGCAAAGCTCACACCAAATATGGATCTGATTTAGATTTCTCTTTTGTTCATTCACTGCGTTTTGTGGATTGATGAAAATAAATGATGAACACTTCCATTTTTGAAGCGTTCTGAGTTTACAGCAGTTTTCCACACCTGCTTTCCACACTTTTGCACAGTTTTGAAAGTAACTGATTGTGTGTCACTCTGGGAATGTCCCTGTCATCCCGGGAAAATCCGTAGCAAAGAACAAATTCAAATTGTCAACTGGACAAAAGTGTTTGTTTTTTTTGTTTGTTTTTTGGTTGAATCCGATCCGCAGCTCTGAAACACAGTTGTAACCACTTGTTTACAGTATGTGTGTTTCAGGTAGTTTCAGTGTGGTTAGCGCCCCCTTCAGGCAGATTTAAGGCAGTGTCCAACAGCGTCTGACCAGAATGAGCTGCGAAACGTATTTACTTGGGGTGAAATGATAAGTCTCCGGATATCGTCACAGTACGAACCTCAAAGTACGATATTTATTGCAATATCGTGGGAAAGCTCACGATATGGTGGGCAGTTCCCTCTGTTTTTAGCTATTTCTGCGTCGGAACTATTCATTTAAGCAAAGAGACTTGGGATTCCAGATATTCCACCATCTTATTGTTACATCCCCAGTATTTGAGCAAAACAAAACAAACAAACTAAAACGCTTTTGTCCAGTTGAATTTGGATTTCTCCTTAGCCTTGGAATGAAATATTTAACCAGAAAAGCAGGAATTTGGCTGCGTACTTAAAGTATCAGCAGGAAACACAGACGTAAACACTGTGAGTCTGTCGTGGCAGAGCTCCTGCAGGAAACATGAGCCGTGTGATTAAACTGCAGATTTGTTGCTTTAGGGGAGCAAGTATCAGCAGATATTCAGAATGATCAGGGGGAACCGAGGAAACTGGGTTCACAGCGACTTTACCAAAACTTAAACAGACATCGGCACTGTCACCAACCCTGTCACACCGACACCGAGAGTCCGGGGCAGTTTGAACTGGGGAAAAGTTTAGAATCTTTAGGAAAATGCACTGCAAAGGTTCAGGCTCAGGTACAGGTTTGACCGTCCTTCAGGATTTCTGGGGCAGTGGGCGTCGCCTGGGACCCAGATCCGGGACCTGAGTCGGTCTTGGTCCCATCCAGACACTGGCAGAAGATGCAAACTCAGCACAGAAAAGCCCGGGAGGCTCCAGGTCTGAACTTGGAACCTTCTGGCTGTGAAGTTTTAGACACTGAGCCACTGCGCTGTGATCTGTGTGAAAGCTGTAGGCGCCTGCAGCTGAGCACGAGCTTAGACTCTGAGGGAAAAACTCTGGAGAGGATTTATCTGCGAATCCAAAGAGAGTTTTGTCCAACTCAGGTTCAAGCGAAACCCCAGGAGTTAGAATCTCCAACGCACCAGGACATTTTTAACAAACATCTACACCAACAATTAATGCAGAAAATGCGTGAAAAATTAAATTTGGAGGGTCTGTCACATGCTTTTCTTCACAGAGATGTCAGTACTTTGTCTGGAATGTTCCACAGTACATCATTAAACCTTTCTATCTCCGTGGAGACCAAACCAGACTAAGTTACAGGTCAGATCTGTGGAGAGGTGAACCTGCACACAGTCAGAACATCTGTTTTTATAGGTGTTTTTGAGCTCTAACACCACCTGTAATTGAATAAATGTAAAGCAGACCTCTTTAATGTCACACTGTGGAACATTCCAGGCAGCAGGTGACGGACCCCCAACCGAAAAGTTACACAGTGCAGCTTTAAACAAACAAAAATAGACGTAAAGGAGAAAACTTCACTGAACACACACTCCAGATATGTCATAATATGGTTCAAAAGTCGAATCTGTGACGCTTCAAACGCCCAAGAGTCCAGACGGAACAGGCTACAGTCGCCCTGACGACTCTGGGCTGTGGGTGCTGGGGGCCTTTGGGTGCTCTGGGGCTTTTGCTGTTGGGAGGTTTTGGGTGCTGTGGACCCTTGGCTGTTGGGGGGTTTTGGGTGCTCTGGGCCCTTGGCTGTTGGGAGGTTTTGGGTACTGGGAGGTTTTGGGTACTGGGAGGTTTTGGGTGCTGTGGGCCCTTGGCTGTTGGGAGGTTTTGGGTGCTGTGGGCCCTTGGCTGTTGGGAGGTTTTGGGTGCTCTGGGCCCTTGGCTGTTGGGAGGTTTTGGGTGCTGTGGGCCCTTGGCTGTTGGGAGGTTTTGGGTGCTGTGGGCCCTTGGCTGTTGGGAGGTTTTGGGTGCCCCGGGGCTGGGTGCCGTGGACACTATGGGGACAGCTCCATCGGCCCCTCCTCCTCCCCGTCTGCGTGGCTCGCCCGGATCTCCACCAGGGTGCGGGCGAAACGTGCCCAGTCGTCGCTGTGAGCCACGGACAACTGCAGGAGAAGAAGAGACGTTTAAGTACAGCAGATCCACCTCCTCCTCGGCCTCCACACGGACGGGCACCCACCTCTCCAGTGTCGTACACCCAGACTCTGCCCTCTGAGTCGCCCACCGCCACCTCCCTCCCTCCGGACGACCAGCGCACCCGGTTCAGGGCGGACGCTCCCTCCACCGTCACACTGGCTGTGGGCACCTGGGCATAGGACACAGGACAAAGGAGATAGGAGACAGGAGATAGGAGACAGCAGACAGGGTGAATGGGGTGGACTATATCATACTGTAAATACAATATATCCTTTTTGTTTGTTTTTGGAGAGGACATCGATGAGCCGTGTGGACGAACCAAGAGTAAATCTCCTGCTGTGGGACGGACACTGGACCAATCACAGAGCATTAAGTTATTTAGGCGGCGAAGGTGAAGCCCAAACAAACTAAACTGGTGACGCAGACAGTCGGACTTTAGCTGTGCGGAGGGAAGCACTTGTGGATGGGGAACGATCGCTCTGCTTTTCTCTCAACTGGAGGAAACCAAAGTTTGATTTATTGACTTGTTTTTCTGTTGTGACACTTCGACCAATCAGCTTGGAGCGTTCGTTTGAGTCACAAATGTAGAAATCAGAGGCACACGTTTCAATCTGGGACAATATCAGAAGGGAACAGTCTGAAAACGGCACAGACGCAGACTGAGTGTGTGTGTGTGTGTAAGTGTGTGTGTGTAAGTGTGTGTGTGTGTACATGCACATGTGTGTGTGTTATAGGTGTGTGTGTGTACATGCTCATGTGTGTGTGTTATAGGTGTGTGTGTGTACATGCACATGTGTGTGTGTTATAGGTGTGTGTGTGTACATGCACATGTGTGTGTGTTATAGGTGTGTGTGTGTACATGCTCGTGTGTGTTATAGGTGTGTGTGTGTGTACATGCTCATGTGTGTGTGTTATAGGTGTGTGTGTGTACATGCTCATGTGTGTGTGTTATAGGTGTGTGTGTGTACATGCACATGTGTGTGTGTTATAGGTGTGTGTGTGTGTTATAGGTGTGTGTGTGTACATGCACATGTGTGTGTGTTATAGGTGTGTGTGTGTACATGCTCATGTGTGTGTATAGGTGTGTGTGTGTGTTATAGGTGTGACGTTGTGGTAAAGCAGTATCTTCCCTGTAGACTCTATATTCACAGTGCTCATGCCTGTGTCAGAGCGCCCTCTGCTGGCAGCACGAGGCCGGGGCCATGAACAGCCTTTAGTTTCGTCGCCGTTGGGCTGATGTGTGTTTGTAGTGAATCATTTTGACCACAGAAATTCCCCGACGTAAACAGAAGTAAACATATAAAGCCATAAACTGGTATCCACGGTTTCAGGCCCACCTCTGTGTCGTTGTTGAGGTTCCACAGGTCCAGACGTCCCATCCCGTCCACGGCGGCGAAGAGCGCCGGGTGCACGGGCGACCACATGGCGTCGT
>CM060669.1:36398280-36438280 GCA_030686955.1 Odontamblyopus rebecca
GTTTTTTACTACTTCACCTTCTCGTGTAATGGAAGTCTTCAGCATTAACCCTCTGAGGAAACCTGTGAGATAATTCTTCTCGTGTGGACCGTGGTGTGAGATCGGTCTCAGCCCCGGTGTGTTCATCCCACGGTTTCCCCACCTGACCGTCCAGAACCACACGCTTTGACAAAACTTTGTAAAGACGAGTGGATCTGAAGCTGTTTCCCATCTCCCTGATTTCAGACGGCATGACTGACAGACGGATTAACCAATCAGAGAGAGACGCATGCTCTGTTTGCATCCAAAAACATGGCAATTTACAGCTAAAAAAGGGGAAAAAACATGTAAAGAGCTGAGAAAGAGTGCAGAGCTTTACAGATTCAACAGTCGAAGCACCAAAATTCTGACTTATCAGGTAAAATAAGTGATATATTTTGTTCTGAATGATACAAGAGTTTTACAGAGGGGATTCGGCCTTTGAGAAACCCAAACGAGCGTCTGTGGTCGGATCGTCTCACGTTTGGACGGAGGTTTTTCACGCCCTGTGGTCCCGGTCGAGTCTCTTCTGGATTCAGACAGAATGTTGAACGTACCTTGGTGCTCCAGAGTTTGACGGTCCAGTCGAAGGAGGAGGTGATGAAGAGGTGGGAGAAGTCCACGGTGCCCACGGCTCCATGGCAGCTGATGCCCGTCACCGGCCCCTGGTGGCCCTCGAACATCTCACAGATCCCAGCCTTACTGTGGAGCAGGAGCAGACGGAGGGCAGAGGGACTATTATGAACTTTTCCACTCAGAACAAAAGAGATTTTAACACAGAAACACAGAAGTCTGGAAACAAAGGTAAAATAATAAAACACGTGTGTCAATGAGCTGCATGTATTTATGTAGAACTTACCTACTGTTCCTGCTCCTTTCAGGCCATTTTAGAGCAAACTACGTACGTTAGGGAGTTCTAACTAAAAACAGTTAAAACAGTGAGTACCGCCTCTAGAGGCCACTGCAAACTGGACACCTGTTGGACCAATCACACTGTTCATTATAGCTCCAAATTATTTACATCTTTCCCATAGTAAAGCAGAGATATCCACAGCTCCTCCATCCTGAACATTTACATTTCCTCGTTGTGTATTGTATGAGTGTCTCTTTGTCCTGGTTTCCCTGGCGCAGACTGACCTGCCGTGCCGGGAGGCGGTGTACACGGTGCCCTCCTCGCTGCCCACCACGTAGTTATTCACGTCTCCAGTGGGAAAGGCCATGCACGTCACGGCCACAGGCTTCGACTTATTATACACCAGCTCCATGGTCTCCTGCGGAACACACGGCTGTTACTCCAGTGGGTCCGGGTGTGGGTCTGGGTGTATTTCTCAGTGTAGTTCCAAGTGTAGTTCTGGGTGCAGTGTCACGGTGCAGTTCTGGGGGTAGTTCCGGGTGTATGTGTAGTTCCGGGTGCAATTCCAGGTGGAGGTGTAGTTCCGTGTGTAGTTCTGGGTGCAGTGTTGGGTGTAGTTCCGGGTGTAGTTCAGGGTGTAAGTGTAGTTCTGGGTGTAGTTCTGGGTGTGGGTGTAGTTACAGGTGTATTTCCAGGTGTAGGTGTAGTTTTGGGTGTAGTTCTGGGTGTAGGTGAAGTTCTAGGTGTAGTCCCAGGTGTAGGTGTAGTTCTGTGTGTAGTTCCGGGTGTAGTTCCAGATGTAGGTGTAGTCAGGGGTGTAGGTGCAGTTCCATGTGTAGTTCCGGGTGTAGGTGTAGTCCCGGGTGTAGGTGTAGTCCCGGGTGTAGGTGTAGTCCCGGGTGTAGTTCCGGGTGTAGGTGTAGTTCCAGGTGTAGTTCCGGGTGTGGGTGTAGTTCCAGGTGTAGTTCCAGGTGTAGTTCCGGATGTAAGTGTAGTTCCGGGTGTAGTTCTGGGTGTAGGTGTAGTTCCGGGTGTAGTTCCGGGTGTAGGTGTAGTTCCGGGTGTAGGTGTAGTTCGGGTGTAGGTGTAGTTCAGGGTGTGGGTGTAGTTCCTGGTGTAGTTCCGGGTGTAGTTCCGGGTGTAGGTGTCGTTCTGGGTGTAGTTCCGGGTGTAGGTGTAGTTCCGTGTGTAGTTCCGAGTGTAGTCCTGGGTGTAGGTGTAGTTCCGGGTGTAGGTGTAGTTCCGGGTGTAGTTCTGGGTGTAGGTGTAGTTCCGGGTGTAGTTTCGGTTGTAGATGTAGTTCTGGGTGTAGTTCCGGGTGTAGGTGTAGTTCCGGGTGTAGGTGTAGTTCCGGGTGTAGTTCCGGGTGTAGGTGTAGTTCCGTGTGTAGTTCTGAGTGTAGTCCTGGGTGTAGGTGTAGTTCCGGGTGTAGGTGTAGTTCCGGGTGTAGTTCCGGGTGTAGGTGTAGTTCCGGGTGTAGTTCTGGGTGTAGGTGTAGTTCTGGGTGTAGGTGTAGTTCCGCGTGTAGTTCCGGGTGTAGTTGTAGTTCCGTGTGTAGGTGTAGTTCCGTGTGTAGTTCAGGGTGTAGGTGTAGTTCCGGGTGTAGTTCCGGGTGTGGGTGTAGTTCCGGGTGTGGGTGTAGTTCCGGGTGTAGGTGTAGTTCCGGGTGTGGGTGTAGTTCCGGGTGTAGGTGTAGTTCCGGGTGTAGGTGTAGTTCCGGGTGTAGTTCCGGGTGTGGGTGTAGTTCCGGGTGTAGTTCCGGGTGTGGGTGTAGTTCCGGGTGTGGGTGTAGTTCCGGGTGTAGGTGTAGTTCCGGGTGTGGGTGTAGTTCCGGGTGTGGGTGTAGTTCCGGGTGTAGGTGTAGTTCCGGGTGTGGGTGTAGTTCCGGGTGTAGGTGTAGTTCCGGGTGTAGGTGTAGTTCCGGGTGTAGTTCCGGGTGCAGTGTCACGGTACCTGGGGCTGGGCGAGCATGTCCAGGCTCCAGCTGCACATTCGCCCGTCGGTGGACAGAGAGATCAGGTTGTTGGCGTTTTGGGTCCCGACAACGTTCACACAGTAGACGGGGTGCTGCAGATACACACAGAGAAACACACACGACACACACACACACACAGAGACACACACACACACACATACACACACACACACACAAAGACACACGCACACACACAGAGACACACACACACACACATACACACAGAGACACACACACACACACAAAGACACACGCACACACACAAAGACACACACACACACACAAAGACACACGCACACACACAAAGACACACACACACACACACAAAGACACACGCACACACACAGAGACACACACATACACACGCACACACACACACACACAGATTATAGAGAACATGACGACAGGCTTTAAAGGTCTGTACAACTGTGAAGAGAACAGAGTGTGTGTGTGTGCAATGTGTGTGTGTGTGTACAGTGTGTGTGTGTGTTCTCACTGTATGCGCAGCCGCAGACAGTGTGTGTTAGTGTGTGTGTTCTCACCGTGTGTGCAGCCGCAGACAGAGTGTGTGTGTGTTAGTGTGTGTGGTGTGTTAGTGTGTGTGTGTCCTCACCGTATGCGCAGCCGCAAACAGAGTGTGTTAGTGTGTGTGTTCTCACCGTATGTGCAGCCGCAGACAGTGTGTGTTAGTGTGTGTGTGTCCTCACCGTGTGCGCAGCCGCAGACAGAGTGTGTGTGTGTGTCCTCACCGTGTGCGCAGCCGCAGACAGAGTGTGTGTGTGTGTCCTCACCATATGCGCAGCCGCAGACAGGGTGTGTGTGTGTTAGTGTGTGTGTGTCCTCACCGTGTGCGCAGCCGCAGACAGAGTGTGTGTGTGTGTCCTCACCGTGTGCGCAGCCGCAGACAGAGTGTGTGTGTGTGTTCTCACCGTGTGTGCAGCCGCAGACAGAGTGTGTGTGTGTTAGTGTGTGTGTCCTCACCGTATGCGCAGCCACAGACAGAGTGTGTGTGTGTTAGTGTGTGTGTGTCCTCACCGTATGCGCAGCCACAGAGTGTGTGTGTGTTAGTGTGAGTGTGTCCTCACCGTATGCGCAGCCACAGAGTGTGTGTGTGTTAGTGTGAGTGTGTCCTCACCGTATGCGCAGCCGCAGACAGAGGCGTCCTCTGCACAGGCGTACGGCGGTGGCTGCGATTGTCCCACAGGACGATCTGCCCTGAGTACGTTCCCCCCACCACCAGGTTCGGGTGGAATCTGGCAAAGCCCACGGACACGACGGGCGACTGCGGCACAGGGCAGAGTGTCAGGAACATGACGTAAAAAACACAACGTAAGAAACGCGACGTAAGAAACACGTCAGAAACACGACGTAAGAAACACGAAGTAAGAAATGCGACGTAAGAAACGCGACGTCAGAAACGCGACGTCAGAAACGCGACGTCAGAAACGCGACATCAGAAACGCGACGTCAGAAAGACGACGTCAGAAACGCGACGTCAGAAAGACAACGTCAGAAACGCGACGTCAGAAACGCGACGTCAGAAACGCGACGTCAGAAAGACAACGTCAGAAACGTGACGTCAGAAACGCGACGTCAGAAACGCGACGTCAGAAACGCGGCGTCAGAAACGCGACATCAGAAACGCGACGTCAGAAAGACGACGTCAGAAACGCGACGTCAGAAAGACAACGTCAGAAACGCGACGTCAGAAACGTGACGTCAGAAACGCGACGTCAGAAAGACAACGTCAGAAACGCGACGTCAGAAAGGCGACGTCAGAAAGACAACGTCAGAAACGCGACGTCAGAAACGCGACGTCAGAAACGCGACGTCAGAAATGCAACGTCAGAAAGACAACGTCAGAAACGTGACGTCAGAAACGCGACGTCAGAAACACGACATAAGAAACGCGATGTAAGAAACGCGACGTCAGAAATGCAACGTAAGAAAGACAACGTCAGAAACATGACGTCAGAAACGTGACGTCAGAAACGCGACGTCAGAAACGCGACGTCAGAAACGCGACGTCAGAAACGCGACGTCAGAAACGCGACGTCAGAAAGACGACGTCAGAAACGCGACGTCAGAAACGCGACGTCAGAAACGCGACGTCAGAAACGCGACGTCAGAAACACGACGTCAGAAAGACAACGTCAGAAACGCGACGTCAGAAACGCGACGTCAGAAACGCGACGTCAGAAACGCGACGTCAGAAACGCGACGTCAGAAACGCGACGTCAGAAACATGACGTCAGAAACGTGACGTCAGAAACGTGACGTCAGAAACGCGGCGTCAGAAACGCGACGTCAGAAACGCGACGTCAGAAACGCGACGTCAGAAACGCGACGTCAGAAACGCGACGTCAGAAACGCGACGTCAGAAACACGACGTCAGAAAGACGTCAGAAACGCGACGTCAGAAACGCGACGTCAGAAACGCGACGTCAGAAACGCGACGTCAGAAACGCGACGTCAGAAACGCGACGTCAGAAACGCGACGTCAGAAAGACGTCAGAAATGCGACGTCAGAAACGCGACGTCAGAAACGCGACGTCAGAAACGCGACGTCAGAAAGACGTCAGAAATGCGACGTCAGAAACGCGACGTCAGAAACGCGACGTCAGAAACGCGACGTCAGAAACGCGACTCAGGACTGGTGCAGGTGCAGGGAGTGACCGTTCAGAGAGGTGTTTTAGATGAGGTGACCAACCATCAGAAACTGGGACACTCTCGGTTTGTCATGGTTACTTAAATGAGGAAAACTGTTCTCGGCCCGTTCATGACGAACACGTGTCAGTGCTGCTGGGGTCAGATGGGCTCAGGAAATAAAGACAGAACCCCGTTTACCTCCCCTGACTCTGCGCCAAAACGCCAAAACTCTGTGCGTCTGTGGTCGCTGCAACCGCTCGAATCGGGAGAAACACAAACGCTTTCGTGTTCTGAAAGTGCCGTTTAAAAAACGTACAGAAAATGGACAAGTGAATGGACAAAGTCCGGCTAAAAACAGGAGGCGCAGAAACAGACGATGCTCGAGTTTGCAGCGACTTTGGAACAGGTCAGGATTGTGTAAATTATTCATTAAGATTTTCTTCTTTTTGGGGGGGGGCAGAAGAGGGGGCAGAAGAGGGGGCAGAAGAGCGCCGTAAGTGACGGTAAACTGCTGCATTATGGGTCCAAACTTGTCATGCAAAAAGCTTTATGTGGTGCTACTTTTATGAGCTTACTGCTGTAATTTGGCGTTTTATTCATTTTTTAATCATTATTTCAGGTTCTCCTGGTGCAGTGGCTGATTTTAATCTAAATAGTCGTCTCCTCCAGGTTTTTAAAGTCTTTCATTTGTCTCAGTGTAATACGAGGTCTGCAGCTCCAGATCATTTATTATATCCATCGCCTCAATGCTGGAAAATCCTCCAAATTAAAAGTCATAACTTATGTTCAGATTAAGTTTTTCGTGGTCGGTCTGTGTCGGCCCGTTGAAGCTTTTTGCTCCTCGCTGTCGCTCACTGAGCTGTTCTGAAGCAGAGAAAAAAGGGTCACGTGAGTGAAATCGGCAATAGTCACATTTTTTGTGTGTGTTTTGGTCATTTTTAAGGAGCTTTTTGGTATTTTACTGAAACAAATGACAGTTTCTGCCTCTCTTTACTGTTGGCAGGATCAGATTGGTCAAAAACTGAGACACTTTGGACATTTTTGTATAAAACTGGGACAAATCTGTATGAAGTTTTGTATAAACTGTTGGCACAGGGGACACGGGGCTCAGGACTGGGACTGTCCCGGGGAAACAATGACGTCTGGTCACCCTAATTTTTGATTTAAACCAACTGGATTTCAGCACTGAACCAGCAACCCAAATGAGCGATTCACCTGAGGCTCATTCTGTTGTCTGATTGGATAATAATAATAACACTAAATTTAAGGTGACCAGACGTCCCTGTTTCCCCGGAACAGTCCCAGTCCTGACCCTGTGCCCCCTGTCCCAGCAGATTTATACAAAACCAGAGATTTGTCCCAGTTTATGTCCCAGTGTCCCTATTTTTGACCACTCTGACCTAAACCAGGACTATTTCAGGTCTAAACCAGGTTAAACAAGGTCTAAACCAGTACTAAACTAGGCCTAAACTAGGGCTAAAATAGAATTATACCAGGTCTAAACCAGATCTAAACCAGGACTATATCAGGTCTAAACGAGGACTAAACTTGGACTAAACTCAAGAATGAACAATGTTATGCTTCTTTCACAATTTTATTTAACTCAACCATCCCGACCCGGGTGTGTCCCAGTTTAAAAATCTAAACTCTATCATAAGTATCGTGGCCAACACTTGGTCTGAACAAGTTCACCTCATACCTGGAGACACAGACGGGTCATGTTTATGGGCTTTAAACCTCAGTCTTCCATTCGGTTCCTCTCGTTTGGTGAAAATAATCAGTGTTTCACTCAGAAAAGGTTCCTCGGTGACTCCCATGTTTACGTCGTGTCTCTTGGGCAGCCATGTGAGCGGGAGCGCGGCCGCTCTTTATGAAACTGTGGGTGACGCCGCCGGAGACCTGTGCACTTACACATGTGCAGGGAGTGTGAAGGGCCTGGGAACCCCGCGCTCAGCCAGGGAGCCCAGGGCCACGGGTGAGGGCGGGTGAGGGTGCAGCGGCGTACGGGAGCGGAGGTGAGGGTCCCTGCTCCAGAGGTGGTGGTGGTGGTGGGGGGGGGGGTCCCAGGAGGAGGACAAAGGGGGGATTGTGGTGTCCCCCACCCGCTCGCCTCAGGTTACAGCCCCAAAGCAGAAGCCCGTCTGCCGGAGCTCATCAGGGCCCATCATCCCAGACTGTGGTTATTGGCTCTGGTTCCTCCTGACTGCGCCGGTCCCGTATGACTGCCCCGTCCGGCCGCCAACCCCACCGCCGACCCCACCGCCAACCCCACCGCCGCCCCCACCGCCGTCCCCACCGCTGTCCCCACCGCCGCCCCCACCGCCGCCCCACCGCCGCACCCACCGCCGACCCCACCGCCGACCCCACCGCCGCCCCCACCGCCGCCCCCACCGCCGCCCCACCGCCACCCCACCGCCGCCCCCACCGCCGACCCCACCGGCGTCCCCACCGCCGACCCCACCGCCGACCCCACCGCCGCCCCACCGCCGCCCCACCGCCGCCCCCACCGCCAACCCCACCGCCGCCCCCACCGCCAACCCCACCGCCAACCCCACCGCGAACCCCACCACCACGTCGTAAATGACGGTAAACTGCTGCATTATGGGTCCAAAGTTGTCAGGCAAAAAGCTTTATGTGGTGCTACTTTGTTACCTTCCTGATGTAATTTGGCGTTTTATTCCTTTTTTATACGCCCGTTTCAAAACGGGACGTATTATGGTATGGCGCTGTCCGTCCGTCTGTGGACACTTCAAAGCTTTGAAGTCTTTGAAGCTTTGTCTTCATGAAGAGGCAAAACATCAATGTGCTTTTCTGTTGTTTACAATGTATAGGATTATTGTTTCCCTCTTGCCGTAGATCTGAACTCTCTTCTCAAATGTTCTGCTGCTGAAAGCGAGAACAACCCACATTCTCTGCTTCTTTGAGCTTTGACACATTAAAGCTTTGTAGTGTCTTTAAGTTCTGTTGCTGCGATCTGATTGGTGGAATTCCGATTCTAGAATGTGATGATGTCATACTCATACTCCTACTGCAAGAGCCAGATTTCCCTATTGATTGTTACGGGCGTATTTTGCCCCGCTGGCGGAGCTCTTGTTAATCATTATTTTACGTTCTCCTGGTGCAGCAGCTGAGTTTAATTCTAAATACTCGTCTCCTCCAGGTTTTTAAAGTCTTTCATTTGTCTCAGTGTAATACGAGGTCTGCAGTACCAGAGCATTTATTATCTCCATCGCCTCCACGCCAGGAAAATCCTCCAAATTAAAAGTCATAACCTGTGTTGCCCACTGAGCTGTTTTGAAGCAGAGAAAAAAACAGCTATAGTCACATTTTCTTTGTGTTTTGGTCATTTTTAAGCAGCATTTCTGTATTTTACTGAACAGTTTATGTCTCTCTTTACTGTTGGCAGGGATCAGACTGGTCAAAAAAAGAGACACATGGGGCATTTCTTGTATTAAACTGGGACAAATCAGTGGTTTTGTATAAATCTTTGGGACAGGGGACACTGGGCGCAGGGCTGCCGCCCCCACCGCTGCCCCCACTGCCGACTCCACCGCCGACCCCACCGCCAACCCCACCGCCGACCCCACCGCCGACCCACAGCCACTCAGCCATTACACCACTTATGAGAAATAATCCGTGCGCTGCGCTCCCCTGCACGGTTCACACGGGTTAAGAGTGGACCACTGAAAACTCTAAATTAATATCTCCAGAGCGCCGGATGTTTTAAATTATTTTCCATGTAGCTGCAGAAAATCTTTCCCGAACCACAGACCATACACTGCAAGGAAGCTATAAACACTTAAATCTATCAGAAACCAGTTTAGGATCAGTGTTCACAGCCTGAGAATAAGTTCAAAGATGCTAAATTCTAGACAGAAGAGCTTAAATCAGTCTGACATGAGCGTAGTTTGCCGTCTGTCAGTGTCACTGAATCTAAAAACAAGTGAAATGTTGGAGGAAAACTCTGGTGTCGTGGCTTCTTCTTTTACACATTTATCGCCTAAATTTAAGATTTTCTGAGGATTTGAGTCATAGAAGAAAAATATGACAATTTTTAAGATGATACAACCGATTCAGAACGAGTAAGTCGAGAATAAATCTGAAAACAAGATGAAGAACCTGATAGAAGTTTTAAAATCTTGGTCAGATCAGAGACATTTGCAGCTCCAGTCAAATGAAGCTCATGGAGGCAGAGCAGTTTCAGGGGCGATTTTGAAGCCGTGTTCCGTATTTGGAATTCCGACGGCGAGTATCCAACAACCAAAGGCACCAAAGAGAGTCCGGAGCAGAGCTGAAGGTAACGCCCCTTCCTGCCGCGCATGTTTGAGTAATCTAGCGATCTCTCCTGGACCCTTTTCAAACCCTTTTCACTGTCAGCTGTAAGATCCTGTACGAGGCTCCGCCCACAAGCCTACGCCGTCCATGCTCCAACACCATAATTCTCTGTAAGCATTACTACTATAAAACACCTTGGGTTAGTAACATGGCCCGACAGGTTAACGTGTGTTTGTAATGAGCACTTTTACCTCTGACGTAACAATCGAGGAAATTCAATATTGAGGATGTGGAGGCACTAAACAGAACTCATCAAACTAGCGTCAGTCAAACATGTTCCAGGTTTGTTTTGGAGGAGTGAACAATGTTATAACATACGGAAAAGCTTAAAAAAATTATATGATCTGTAATTCTGTCCTCGTCTTTCACATTTCTCTCTTCCAGTGTCTCCTCTCCCCCTCTCCCTCTCCCTCTCTCCTCTCCCCCTCTCCCTCTCCCTCTCTCCCTCTCCCTCTCTCCTCTCCCCCTCTCCCTCTCCTCTTCTCTCTGTCTCTCTGTTGATCTTTTGGCTCGGGCCCAGTCTGAGGTCTGGCTCAGGATCAGGCTTTGAGTCTCGCCTCTCTGTCTGTCTCTCTCTTCTCTCGATTCTTCTTCTGTCTCTCTCTCCTCTTCCTCCCTCTCTCCCTTCTCTCTCATTGCGCTCCCTTTTCTCTCTCTCCTCTTCCTCCCCTTCTCTTCCCTCTCTCCTCACAGATCTTGGATGTTTCGGTGTTAAACTCTGTCTCTCCTCCTCCTGTAAAACTCTAAACACAGCGTCTCAAAAGGCGTTTTCAGGCCGACAGAACCACACCTAATCTCCAACTGACTGACGTGTCCATGTCGATAATCACAGCGTTCAGGAACCGAAAATTAGGTTCCCAACTGGAACCAAGTAAGACTTGGTTTTTCCAAGTGAACCGTGACGTCACAGACGACGTGAGTAGGTTCATCCGGGTCACACGTGGTAAAATACACGTGGAGGCACATCCGGACATGGCAGGAGATTAATGTGTCTCCAGCACAATCTTCACGTATGACAAGAAAAGTTTTGAGTCTACAAAATATTCTGTACCGTTCGTCTTGCAAGATGACAACTTTGGATTGGGCGTCGCTGTCACAGATGTTGCAGCAGAGCTCGGCGCAGATAAATAATGATTTATATGAGTGCAAACGCTCGCTGGTGTTGATGATGTGACCCGTGAGTGTTGGTGGCAAATCCACAGCCTCTGTCCAGGACGCATCAGGGTTCACTTCAGTGGTTTGAATGCGGCTCGTTCACTGAGGAAGTGGTGCAGGAACCGGCACCGTTCTGGCCTGAAAACAGCTACTGTGGATTTAGGGTTTAGTTCCAGTTTAGATTAAATCAGTTCCTCTGCAGACTTCCGTTTCAGATCAGCGCAATTATAAATTTCAATTTTGTGTGTTTCTAATTCATCTGAACAAATGAAAACCAGATGATTTCATTCAGGTCTTCCCCTAAAACTCACTGAGAGAGAGAGAGGGGGGTTCACAGCACCTGAGAAAGTTCTGCCCCTGAACTCATGTACAGAGAGAGACAGACAGAAGAGGAGGAAAGGGGGAGAAAGGAGGAAATAGGACGAGGAGCAGGTGAGAGAGACGGGGGCGCACACTTTATAGTTATATAAAAATACTGAATATCTGCATTAACGTGTATTTTGTTCTGGAATCCTTCAAATCCCTCAAATCCTTTCATAGTCATTTATATTCTGTCCTGGTCCTGATATGATGGTGAACAGTCACATTTTTACACAGCGCTTTTCCACCTTCATGTGTTCATATGATTTACAACACATTCACACACTCACACACCAGTGCACGCAGACCCTCTCCACAGATCTGACCTGTAACCTGCTTTGGCGGCTTGTGTAACATAACGTCCCCCAAATGAGGCTCATTGTTACGGCGGCGAATCTGGGGCCCAGCTCAGTATTAAGAATAGGATTTTTTAAAGGACAAAACAGCAAAACAAAACCCCCAGAATCATGTAGAGCAAATTCATACAAACATTTAAAGGTTTAGGTTTAGGTTCAGGGAGGAGCCACAATATTCTAACGTGAGTCACAGGAGCCAGAGTCAGGAGAGCCGGAAGAGCCGTCTGGAGCACTTCCTGTATCCTCCAAGGGGAAAGTAAGATGGTGGAGCTTTAAGAAATGTTTCCAGGGTGACGTCTATTTCAGTTCTGAATAATACTGGAGAAAATGAGCTGTGGATGTGTCAGGTTTGATGCTAAGTGAAAGCCGACAGGAGCGAGCGGCGGGAGCAGCCTGTGGTCTGGGGTTCAGAGGAGGAGGTGGGGGCCTCTGGGGCGGAGGTTAAACGGCCGAACATGCTCACACATTCTGGAGCGCTGTGATCCAGGGCCCCCCTCCGTCCCCTCCGTCCCTCTGAGCCGTGAGTCTGTGGAGCTCGTTTGCTTTGGTGCTTTACAAACAACATGAAGATGCAACACGAGCGGATTCAACAGCTCAAAGACGTGAGGAGCAGCCAAAAAACTCTGGGTGCACAACGTTTGTTTTGTGTGGTCAGATATGAGACTGAGCGTTTGGGGGAATTCTGCTGCAGACGGAGACACAGAACTGCTGCTCTTCTTCCCCTTCTCCAGCACCTCAGTTCAAAACAACACGGCGAAGCATAATAACTCCACCAATGTCATGCGGACAGACGAGGAGGCGGAGCTTTGTTCAACCTCACGTTAAATTATAAAACCAACAAGGCTCTTGAAAATGCTCTGCTGTGTTTGTTTTTTCCTGAACTGACTGGTGCAGTTTTCTGTTTTCAATGACAGGGTGGAGCGTTTAAGATTTCCACTCTGGAGGCATTTTCCGATTTTTGCGTTTTCAACCCCCCAAAACGCCGTCGCCGTCTAAACTTTATGGACATCATGTTTTGTGTTTTCCACCCTTTACCGTTGTCGTGTAAACGGCCCCTAAATAACAGACTCAAAATGCACAGTTGGAACTAAACACCTGAACTCCACCCACAGCCACATTTCAGAGTCCGGAGGTACGAGGAACAGGCGCCACGTTTACAGCTTTAATTCAGAATAAAAATCACTGTATTCTGAATCAAACTGAATTCCTCTTTAAAAGTCCCTGTAAACACTTAATTCTAATGAAAATGATTCTTGTGAATTAAACTTAATCCTGAAGTCAGTGGGTTTATTCTGATTTTAAATTCTTCCTGAATCATGTAAACGTTTCTTCTTCTTCATAATAATCCCGGTAGTTGGTGCTCGTTGGGTCACCAATTAAATAAAGGCGATTCAACCTGTTTCCATGGAAATCTAAATTCATTATTATTCAATTATTATTTCCATGTAAATTCAAGGGAGAATATTTTAATTCTGAACTATTTAATTCAGAACAATCTTTTCGGAATTAAAAAACATCACGTGTCCACACTTCTCCAGGCTTTAATCAGGGCAGTCCTGTGTGATGTCACGTAGTACTTGTACTTGCATTGGCCCTGGAGGCATGACTCTGCCTTTCACTGTTTTTGAACACAGAGCTGCAGATTGACAAAGTTTGTACGAAACATTTCCAAAAGAATGACTATAAACATCAGAATCTAACACTATATTCACAGTTTAGAAGCAAAAAAGCCGCTTTAGTGTTTAGTTCTACTTTACATTGTCAGTTCATTTCATTTTTCTCTTCACAAATGCACAAAGTCCTTCCCTCTGCACCTTTTTCCACCAACAAACCCGTCTGAATGTAATGAAAATAATAATAAAATAGGCTGAAGTACAAAGCCTTTTTTAGTTTATAATTTGACTTCCTGCTGGACACAGGAACAGAAGTGACACAGGTAAATGTTACAGAGCAGTGCAACGTGAACAAGGCTCGGAGTCTAAATTACACAGTAGTTAAAATTAGACTAATAAAAATGTTTTAATTTTGTTAAATGAAAGTTTAAACTGTTTAAAAAGTCCTTTCTTTTGCATAAATTGCTGCTTCATTTTGAATGGAACGTTCAGTGAGGAGAAATTCTACTACTTCCTGTATTTTTGTGCTTTTCTTCTCAATTATTTTCCACATACTTTGATTTCCTCTGATTTAGCACCGGGACCATCTCATGAAACCAAGTCACAATTAGAAAAAACATGAAAACCCGCTTTGTTCACTGAACATGAGTGAATGAAACTTAACAAAAATTCAGACGTCTTCTGACGGGAGAACATTTTTACTATATTAAATCTCCCAAAAGTGGGGTTTTCTCACACAATCTCATTTGAAAAGACATGTGTACGAGAATGAGGCGTGAGGGCGATTCCTGTGGAGTGACCACAGCCGTAAATCTCCACACGAGATGTTCTGTGAGAGGATGGAGCCTGTGTGTGGTCAGAGGACAATCTGAGAGGAAGTGGTCTCTCACATGGAAGTCCTGCCCCAGACCTCAGAGCCTCATGCCTAAGCAAAACCCACCCAAAACCCAATGAAAACCGCCCAAAACCCAACGAAAACCGCCCAAAACCCAACGAAAACCGCCCAAAACCCAACGAAAACCGCCCAAAACCCACTCCAAAACCTCACCAAACCCTTGTGAAAAGCAATAAATCCAACCACTTCACAGCTCCTCCTGCTTTGGTCTCGAATTAACAGGGGTGTAATGTAAATATGGTGATATCGTATGGTCAAAGGTGTCACACTAATATTGTGAAGCATCACAATATATCGAATCCCAAGTGTCTTTGCTTAAATGAACAGTTCTGCTGCAGAAAAAAAAGCTTTGCAGAAATATCCTTTGGTCCATTTCAGTGCAGACATGAAGAAATAACTGTTATTTTGGTGCCGTCTTAAGTCAAAATATCATAATAAATATAGTATCTTGAGACGCATGTATGAAAATATCATACGGAGAGATTTCGATAACTCACATTCTTTGATGGAATAAAATAGACTAAATGCATCAACTGGTGACTGCACGTCCAAAAGTCTCTGGCCAAGTTCTGTTCGAATTATCATCTGTTTATGTTGAAATATTAGCACAGATTAAAACAGTCCAATACAGAATAATCATAACTGTGCTTTTGTGTGTTTTTAACTTTTTTAACTGATTTCAAAGTGCCCACAGAGTCTGCCGGACTCAGTCCCTCAGGTGAGGAACTCTGTAGTTTTGTGGCGCTGATAGAAAAGGCACGGCGCCCCCTAGTGTGGAGCAGAAAAGGTCTGAAAAACCAAGTGAGCGACCAGGAGCGCACGGACAGAGGTCAAAATAATGATGTTAAAATATGTTTAGTTTGACAGTGTTTCTGCCGTAATTGACTCTCAAAAAGTGAAAGTGAAAGTGAAAGTACAGCGCAGTACCTGGCAGTGGAAGACGTACTCTGGAGTGGACTTCTTAAACTTGATGTTCCAGACGAGAGCCACTCCGTCCGGTTCATGAGGAGCGTCGTCGTTATTGTTGTAGGAGGCCACCAGCAGCTCCGGGTACTACACAGGACAACAGAGTACTTTAAATATACCCAAAGTACTGCACTTTTCCATTCATAAGTGTTTAAACGTGACTTTAGAGTGTGAGAAGGTGTTGTGGTCTTCGCACTGACCTGAGGAGACCAGTCCAGACACGTGATGACCCTGTGTTTGGACCAGTGCTCGTCGTAGAAGACTCGAGAGAAGGACAGACTGGAGCCTCCGGACACGTCTCTGAAACACCAGAACAGCTCGGGCTTTGAGAAGAAGTGATGAAACATTTAGGAAACGATAAAACAGCAGAGAAGAACACACTGACGTTAGATACAGCGAGAAGCAAGGCGACCAAAGAGGAGCTTCGTGGAAGGTGTGAGAGAGAAGATGAAGGTGTGAGAGAAAAAAATGTAAGATCTAAATATGTAAATCTATCAGAGAAAGACTTAAAAGTAGTGAAAATATCTGTCCATGCAGCAAGATCATTTTACTGGACAAGTTCTCTTCAAATAAACGACCTCTAGACGAGAACAAAGCGTCTCAGAACGAGTGAGTCGACAATAAATCTACTTACTCAATAAAAGAAGATGAAGAACCTGATAGAAGTTTGAAACTCTTGGCCAGATCAGAGAAATTTGCAGTTTTATCTACTGTACCTGGAGATTATCCTCAAATTTAGAGAAAACTTCTGGTCTGAAATATCTAAATCTAAGTTTGCCTTCAGTGGTCTATGTGGTTTCCAGTAGATGGTGACATCACACAGGACTATCCTGATCACAGACTGATACAAACACCTGCTGTAGGGGCGGAGTCTGAAGTGTGGACACTCGTTAGACCAATCACACTGCTCCCCGCCCCCTCACTCCCCTTTAGATTAGAAGAGTCTATGTCTAAACTAAACTTTTCTTTTCGTTTTGGCCAGTATTTACGGAAGTGTGTCTTATGGAAAGTTTCATTCACACCTCCTCATCCAAAAACACCCTGGACGCCTGTTTGAAGCTTTTGCATTTGGATTCAGACGCCCCCGACGAAAAATACTTGAGGCGCGTCCAGAGCGTCGGCTGTGGTCTGCGAGTGCCGTGTTTTCCCGGTCGAGAGTGACTTTAGTCTGTTTATTAGTCTATTATTATTTAGACCCGCAGAGCGCTCCGGTTCTCGCCTCATTCTCTTCCTTCTGTGTAGTTCTGTTTAGTCGTCCCTGATTGGTTGACTTGGTGCGTCCAACGTCAAAAGTTCAGTTTTTTCAACCTCTGACGCCGAAACCACGCCGCCGTGATGCCAGATTCGCGCTGACGCCTGAAGACGCGCTGCAAAACGCTGTCTGCCCTCGACACACATCCACATAGACTTTACATGTAAACTGGACGCTCTGAATGGACCGTAATTAGGGACGGGCTGATTAGTCGATTAATCGATAATTGATCCTTCAGAGTTTGGTGGATCAGGTTCATTTTAATGGCCAAACTGAATGTCGGTGTCTGTGTAACGTAGCCTGAGGAGTCGAGGTCTGAGCACAAACTCTGGAGCCTCACAGTCCCACGTCTCGGCTCTGGCTCCTTGGAGATCCCTATATTCCTCAGAGTGTGTTTCCCTGCACATCAGTGTCCCGGGTATGATCGGGTTTTTGAGTGTCCCGGTTTCACATGTTTACGCAGCATCTGCAACGCGACATACGCACAGAACAGACTCAGCACCAGCAGAACATCCTCTGTCACAGAGAGAACACTCATATTCACTGAGTCACAGAGAGAACACTCATATTCACTGAGTCACAGAGAGAACACTCATATTCACTGAGTCACAGAGAGAACACTCATATTCACTGAGTCACAGAGAGAACACTCATATTCACTGAGTCACAGAGAGAACACTCATATTCACTGAGTCACAGACAGAACACTCATATTCACTGAGTCACAGAGAGAACACTCATATTCACTGAGTCGAGTCCTTTAGTCCCACAGAAGCTGAAGCAGCAGCACAAGGAAAGAGCTGCTTTTTTCAGCTCTTACAGTTTATGCAAATGAGCCGTGAGGTTTAAGTTTAGTTTGTGTAAAACACAAATGTTTAAATCTGCGTTAAACTCATTCTGATCTCACACTGATGAGGCTCTGGAGTCATTATGTTTATATGTTGTAAAGTTGAGTTTATTTATGCAGATTAGTAATCGTGATGATCGTGATGATAATTTGAATATAAAATGTTAATAATTATTGATCAAATGCCCATGTCTAACCGTAATACATTTAAACATCTCGTTAGTTGTGGGTGTGTGAGTGAAATCTGCCTGAGCGGAGACGGGTTCCCGGCCTCACCCGTCCTTGTGGTGGTCGCGGCCGCTGTAGTCGTAGTAGATGTGGCTGTCCTCGGCCAGGGCCCTCTCCATCACCCTGATGGAGCAGTCGAAGAAGCTCTGGAAGTCTGCGGAGTGAAGGATCTGCTGCCGCTCCTCCTCCGTCAGCTCCCGGAGCAGAGGCGCCAGGCCTGGGACAAACGGGGAAAAACAGGGACAAATGAGGACACACAGGGATAAACAGGGACACACAGGGACAAATGAGGACACAGGGGGACAAATGGGGACAAACGGGGACACAGGGGGACAAACGGGACGTACAGGAACAAATGAGGACAAACGGGAACAAACGGGGACATACAGGGACACAACACACGAGACATATAGTGACACATGGTGACATACAATGACACAGGGACAAATGGGGACATACGGAGACATACAGTGACAAACGGGGACATATGGGGACATACAATGACACAGGGAGAAATGGGGACATGCAGGGACATATGGAGACATACAGGGACAAACAGGGACATACAGGGATAAGCGAGGACATACAGGGACAAACAGGGACATACAGGGACAAATGAGGACATACAGGGACACAACACACGGGAACATATAGTGACACATAGTGACATACAATGACACAGGGACAAATGGGGACATACAGAGACATACAGGGACATACAGGGACAAACGGGGACATACAGGGACATACAAGGGACAAACGGGGACATACAGGGACAAACAGGGACATACAGGGACAAATGAGGACATACAGGGACACAACACACGGGAACATATTGTGACACATGGTGACATACAATGACACAGAGACAAACTGGGACATACAGGGACACAACACACAGGGACATACAGGGACAAACGGGGACATACGGAGACAAATGGGGACAAAGGGGGACAGATACACGGGTCATCACCAGGGCTGGAGCGAGGTAGACTGTGTGGTTTGAGTTTGATTCTAAGATTTTAGGACTTACTGAAATACGATTCATTAAAAAAAAATCATGAATAAAGCAAACCGCAATCCCAGGTTTGTTTTTAATGAGAATAAACCCGTCAGGATAACACATGTTCAGCAGTTTATCAATGAAATAAACTGTCATTGTCACAAAAACTCTTCTAAATCTACAATACTGTTAAATGCCGTGAGCTGCAGGAAATAAACAACAGGATGAAACACTTAAAAACACTTTAGTGCTTCGTTTGCATCTGTAATGAGTCACAGAAGTTATTTGTGACTGATACTTGATCCTTTAACGGGTTAAATCTGACCGTAGAGCAAAAAATAACAAAGAACTTCGAGTGCAAAGAAAAATACACACAATAAATACTCCAAAAATATACGGCCACATCCCACAAGTTGATGCAGTGATTATCTGAGAGAACATTGCTATAACAGGATTAAAAAGAATCACAATCCTTTATTTGGTAAATAGTTTCTTCCTCTATTATTTTGTATGTGTATTTATTTTCCTTCTTATTGTCCTGTTATGTCTATGCTCTGTTTACTTCACCCACAGGCAGCAACATACAGAACGTTTTGCAGCACTAACCAAAAGGAAAGTCCCAAACCCTTTTTCCTGCCAGTGTGAAATAAAACATGATTTCACATAAACGCTGCGCTCCTCAAGTGTAATGAAACTGCGATGAGCATCTGTCGATCTTTGACCCTCCGTGTGCGACGCTCCTCAAAATACGCCTCTGAGAACCACGCAATTTCGGCTTCAATCTCCCGCGCTCGGGCTCACGCTGCTACTTTAAACTCCTCGCCTATTTATACTTGACGGGGCCCGTTTTAATATTCAGCAGAGGCAAAACAAAAGGCTCGTGTGTGTTATCTCCGGGTCCACAGGGTCTGAACGTGACGGCTCCGTTTGAATGGCCGACGCTGGTTTAGTGTCCGTAAAGAGGAGCCACGCCCACACACACACCGACACACAACACACACACACACGTCTACAGACAGATGAGAGGAGAGCGCAAACACACACTCACTGTATTTACGTGCACAGAGAGCGAGCGCTAAACAAACACCATTACAGTACAAAGCCCCTTCAGAAAGAGCTTCGTCACAACGGCCGGAAGTCCCAGGTTAATGTTTTTCTCTGTTAAATGTGTAAATGTGTGTGTAAATGTGTATAAATGTGTGTGTAAATGTGTAAATGTGTGTGTAAATGTGTAAATGTGTGTGTAAATGTGTAAATGTGTGTGTAAATGTGTAAATGTGTGTGTAAATGTGTAAATGTGTGTGTAAATGTGTAAATGTGTGTGTAAATGTGTATAAATGTGTGTGTAAATGTGTAAATGTGTGTGTAAATGTGTAAATGTGTGTGTAAATGTGTAAATGTGTGTGTAAATGTGTAAATGTGTGTGTAAATGTGTGTGTAAATGTGTAAATGTGTGTGTAAATGTGTGTAAATGTGTGTGTAAATGTGTGTGTAAATGTGTAAATGTGTGTGTAAATGTGTGTGTAAATGTGTGTGTAAATGTGTAAATGTGTGTGTAAATGTGTGTGTAAATGTGTAAATGTGTAAATGTGTGTGTAAATGTGTGTGTAAATGTGTGTGTAAATGTGTGTGTAAATGTGTGTGTAAATGTGTGTGTAAATGTGTAAATGTGTGTGTAAATGTGTGTGTAAATGTGTGTGTAAATGTGTGTGTAAATGTGTAAATGTGTGTGTAAATGTGTAAATGTGTGTGTAAATGTGTGTGTAAATGTGTGTGTAAATGTGTGTGTAAATGTGTAAATGTGTGTGTAAATGTGTGTGTAAATGTGTAAATGTGTGTGTAAATGTGTGTGTAAATGTGTGTGTAAATGTGTAAATGTGTGTGTAAATGTGTGTGTAAATGTGTGTGTAAATGTGTGTGTAAATGTGTAAATGTGTGTGTAAATGTGTGTGTAAATGTGTGTGTAAATGTGTAAATGTGTGTGTAAATGTGTGTGTAAATGTGTGTGTAAATGTGTAAATGTGTGTGTAAATGTGTGTGTAAATGTGTGTGTAAATGTGTAAATGTGTAAATGTGTGTGTAAATGTGTGTGTAAATGTGTGTGTAAATGTGTAAATGTGTGTGTAAATGTGTGTGTAATTGTGTGTGTAAATGTGTGTGTAAATGTGTAAATGTGTGTGTAAATGTGTAAATGTGTGTGTAAATGTGTGTGTAAATGTGTAAATGTGTGTGTAAATGTGTGTGTAAATGTGTAAATGTGTGTGTAAATGTGTGTGTAAATGTGTGTGTAAATGTGTAAATGTGTGTGTAAATGTGTGTGTAAATGTGTAAATGTGTAAATGTGTGTGTAAATGTGTGTGTAAATGTGTGTGTAAATGTGTGTGTAAATGTGTGTGTAAATGTGTGTGTAAATGTGTAAATGTGTGTGTAAATGTGTGTGTAAATGTGTGTGTAAATGTGTAAATGTGTGTGTAAATGTGTGTGTAAATGTGTGTGTAAATGTGTAAATGTGTGTGTAAATGTGTGTGTAAATGTGTGTGTAAATGTGTAAATGTGTGTGTAAATGTGTGTGTAAATGTGTGTGTAAATGTGTGTGTAAATGTGTAAATGTGTGTGTAAATGTGTGTGTAAATGTGTAAATGTGTGTGTAAATGTGTGTGTAAATGTGTGTGTAAATGTGTGTGTAAATGTGTAAATGTGTGTGTAAATGTGTGTGTAAATGTGTGTGTAAATGTGTAAATGTGTGTGTAAATGTGTGTGTAAATGTGTAAATGTGTGTGTAAATGTGTGTGTAAATGTGTGTGTAAATGTGTGTGTAAATGTGTAAATGTGTGTGTAAATGTGTGTGTAAGTGTGTGTGTAAATGTGTGTGTAAATGTGTAAATGTGTGTGTAAATGTGTGTGTAAGTGTGTGTGTGTAAATGTCTCCAGCAGCTTCATAAATCTGCCCCATCACCAAATCTTCCACCAACAAGGTCGACAAAGGAGAAACTTTCTTCATGAAGAATTTATCCACAACGTTTGAGGGAAGAAAGACGAAACCTGAACTCTGTCCTGTCTGAAGCTAAAGTCGTTTCTAGAGGAGGTGAATTCTCTCAGGAGCCAAAAAACGGCACAGATCAGTGTTTCCTCAGTGGAGAATCTGACTGTGTGTGAGTCTGTGAAGGAACAAACTAGTGCAGTGATGGGGGCAAGTTCTGAACTTCCACGTAAAACACCACTTTGCTTCACAAGACCCGATTAAGACCTGGTTTACACCTGGTTTAGACCTGGGTCAGTTTAGTCCTGGTTTAGACCTAGTTTAGTCCTGGTTTAGACCTGTTTTAGACCTGGACCACAGGCTTACACATGTCTGAGGTCACATTGGAGCAGAACAGAAAGTTGAAACTCGTCTTCCATTGTCTAAAGAAATTGGTCTAAAACAAAACCCGAGCTGAAGTGTCCAACTCGATAATGCAAAATAAAAGACTTTGAACCTGGAGCGTGGAGAGCGTCCCCACTCGGCGTGATTTACAGGCACACACACTGCCGGACTTTGATGTGGCCTTTGGTCTCGGGGAGTGGTCAGCGGCGCCGGCCAGTGGACAGGCCAGATCAAAGCGCAGACGTTGTAACTGGTGGAGAGCGGAGCCTGAGTGAACAGGACTGAAGACGCTTTGTTTGGGCTTCAGTCGCCGCTCTGTCCTCGGGTTTGTTTAGGCTCTGTCCAGTAACGCACCGAGAATCACGGTTTTATAATTATTTTTATTTAAACGGCTCCATTTGTTTACACAGTACAAGGCTGAAACATTTCACATCTCCTCAAAGGCCTCAGTGAGGAGCTCAGTCACACAGGAGGAGCTCGGAGTAGAGCTGCTGCATCTGTTCTGAACACCTCCTTACATGTCCCACTGGGAAGAGGCCCCAGGGAAGACCCAGGACACGCTGGACGGACTCTGTAACTCGGCCTGGGAGCTGGGAGTGAATTTGGGTTGGTTTAGTGTGCATGCACTAAACCAACCCAAACCCTAACCCTAAACTTAAGTAACCCTAAACCAGTGGTTCTTAACCTTGTTGGAGGTACTGAACCCCTCTAGTTTCATATGCGCATTCACCGAACCCTTCTTAATTGGAAAAATAAAATATGCTTTTTTCAAATTCAAATATAGGTATGTCTATTTTATTGGTGCACACATGTAAATTGCACATATTCGTCCGACCACTTTCTTTTTTGCTCGACATAGTTAGTATGAAGGGAAAATATTAAGAAAGAAATTACACAACACCATCACGACAGTCACAAGATTATTGCGCGCACAAAATTTCCTGCAGCCAATAATGGCCAAACATCATGAATCATCAAGAATCATGAGTTGGATGTGTGTCTGACCCCTGCCGAACCCCTGAGATTGACTCACCGAACCCCTGGGGTTCGATCGAACCCAGGTTAAGAACCACTGCCCTAAACCCTAACCTACCCGAGCCTTAACTAACCCTAACCCAACCATAAACTAATCCTAACCCAACCCTACGTACCCTAACTTAACTAACCCTAAACCTTACTCTGCTCTACTCCCTAACCTTCAATTTCAATTCAATTCAATTTATAGAACAGTTGCCTCTAAGGTCGTTCCAAGATATGGATGAGTAATTAACCTTAATCCTAACTCACCCTAACCCAACCCTAAACCGTAACCTAACCACAGTCCGTATATATGAGTGGACAAAGCTAACCCATTAGCTGCTAACCCGTTAGCCGCCGCGTGCCAAACAGGAAGTGCTCCAGGAGGCTCTTGGGGCTCCTTCACATTAGGATCTTCTCGTCCCTCTGTCTGTACCTGCTGCTCTGAGCCTCGTCATTCTGGACTTAAACTGTTCGTCTGAAGCCGCCACACAGGATCCTCAGAATCATATTCATAACATAGAGCCTGACTCCAAATTCACTCCTGTAACCGTGGCAACAGGAGCCTCATTTGAGTGACGGCGACGCTGTGGAGAAGTCCACTCATATATACGGATTATGAACCTAACCCTAACTAACCCTTAACCCTCTAACCCTGACCCTAAACCCTAACCCGAAGTGTGCTGCCCCCAGAGGGCAGGAGAACGTGGATGAATAAACCACAGTGGCATTAACACAGTGTGAGTTTGCACATTTCCAGGTCACTTCTGTGCTGTTTTTTCCCTCAGAGTTTAGTGGAAACTCTCCGAAAATGAGTCTGGACATGAAGATGAGCTGTGCAGCCTGAGCACACTGCGCACACTGTCACTGTGTGTGTTATGAGTGTGTGTTATGTGTGTGTGTGTGTGTGTGTTCTGAGTGTGTGTTCTGAGTGTGTGTGTGGACTGGGCCTTGTGTGTGTGTGTTATGAGTGTGTGTTATGTGTGTGTGTGTGTGTTCTGAGTGTGTGTGTGGACTGGGCCTTGTGTGTGTGTGTTATGAGTGTGTGTTATGTGTGTGTGTGTGTTCTGAGTGTGTGTGTGGACTGGGCCTTGTGTGTGTGTGTGTCTTTGAAGTGCAGATGCAGAGGGTTTAATGAGGTCTGACCTGAACATGCCTCAGACCCCCACAGCCTGACCCTCCTGCCCCTGATCTGATCTGATACTGAGGCCGCTCACACTGACCCACCGCCTCACGACACCAGAGCGGCATCTCTGTTCACCAGGGAAGTCACTTATGAGACTTTTTTTTTAACAAATTCCTCAAAAAATCCACTGTGTAAGTCACCGGGTTAAACATGAACACTGGGCAAACAATAACAGAGAAGATGACTAAGCCTGGATTATAAAAACTGACCGTGACAGAGTAAAAAACCTCAAAAATGAGTCAAATGAATGAAGTCATGGGCTGGGTTTCACGCATACCAGGAAGAGGAAAAGGTCAATGACAAACTAAAAACTAAACACGCCAAACCAGTCGAGTACAAATATCACTGCTCAACCTGAGGACATCCAGAAAACTCCAAACCCGACAGTGCTGATGTGTTTGGGCATCTGAATATTTGAACCGTGACCATGTAGGAAAAGGACACAACATCTTTGGACAGACTGAAGCCACTGCCTTTAAGAAGAAGCGGTGCGATCGAATCATCAAAGGTCTCACAATAATCTGGAGCATCACAATATCTGGAATCCCCAAGTGTCTTTGCTTAAATGAACAGTTCTGATGCTGAAATAGCTAAAACAACAGAGGGAACTACATAGACCATGATCCTTTGCTCCGTTTCAGTGCAGACGACATGAAGAAATAACTGTTCTAAGCACTTTTACATCTTCATTCTAGAAAAAGAAACAAATGAAGGAACGAAATGACGAAAAAGAAAAGAAGAAAGAACAAACAAATGTAAGAAAGAACAAAAAGAAAGAAAGAAGGAACTAAGGAAAGAAAGAATGAAAAAGAGAAAGAACAAATGAAAGCAAGAACGAAAGAAAGAACAAAACAGAGAGAATGAAAAAAACTAATACGAAGAATGAACGAACAAACAAAAGAACTAAAGAAAGAAAGAACGAAGAAAGAACATCCAAACAAAAGAAAGAATGAACGAAAAAGAACGAACTAAAGAAAGAAAGAATGAAAGAAAGTAAAGAAAGAAAAAGAGTGAAAGAAAGAACAGCCACTCAAAAGAAAGAATGAACGAACAAACTAAAGAACTAAAGAAAGAATGAAAGAAGTAAAGAAAGAAAAAGAACAAAAGTGCAAAAGAAAGAACGGAAAGAAAGAAAAAACGAAAGAAAGAACCAAACAAAAGAAAGAATGAACAAAGAAATGAAAGAACTAAAGAAAGAAAGAATGAACCAAATAAAAACATGGTGTAAATCTGGTCCAGTAGATTTGGATTTCGTTCCGTCCCTAAAGACAATAAATGTTGCACCAAACGACTGAAGCGTTTTATTCTGGAGAATATCGTAATATCGTGAGTTTTCCCACGATATCGTGATAAATATCGTACCATAACAATATCATATCCTGAGACTTGGATATCGTTACACCTGTGGTAAAGACAGACTCGATGTCTTACGTGTGTGGACAGAAATTCAGTGAGAAAAGCGTCATGGTTCACCTGACCAAACTCTGCTCACTCTGACGATTCTCCAGAGAAACACGACAATAACCAGTGGATTCAGGATCCTGTTGGAGCGGCTGAACCCTCCTCTCTCAGAGCATAAAGCACTGGCCCTGCTCACAAACAAGTACAAACACACTTTTCCCATGGAGCAGGTCGAGTTAAAGCAAAGAAACAGACTGGACATGACCCGAGAGCAGCTCTGTCCAGCCTAAAGGGCCCCACGTGTCTCTTCAGCTGCAGGTTTACACAGACTTCTGTTTCTCCTCATGTGACAGTTCAGTTTCTTTAGAACTAAAACACGGTGTGGTGTGATGCAGGTGCTGTTGGCCTGTGAGTTTGCCTGTACAGTCGTGGCCAAAAGTTTTGAGAATGACACAAATATTAATGTTGGTACCAGAACGTCCTCCAAGAGCAACTTCCCCCAACCGTCCAAGAGCAGTTTGGTGATGAACAAAGCCTTTTCCAGCAGGATGAAGCACGTCGCCATAAAGCAAACGGAATAACTAAATGTCTCGGGGAACAAAACATAAAGATTTTATGTCCATGACCATGAAACTCCCCATTGAGAACTTGTGGCCGATCCTCAAGAGGCGGCGGACAAAAAACCCACAAGTTCTGACAAACTCAAAGCGTTGATTATGCAAGAATGGACGGCCTCAGTCAGGATTTGGTCCAGAAGTTTATTGAAGCTGCAGGGAGAAGTGCAGAGGTGTTGAAAAAGAAGAGTCAACACTGCAAATATGGACTTGTTGCATGAACTCAGTGTAATTGTCAATCAAATCTTTTGATGCTTATGAAATGCTTGTAATTGTATTTCAGTAAAACCATAAAAACACGTGAGAAAACACCTAAAAACAGTGAAGCAGCAGCAGAACCTGTGAAAATCTAATATTTGTGTCATTCTTTTGGCCACAACTGTGCGGTTTCTGAAGTAAACGTGTGCAGACTGTTTCCTGGTGGGCTGTGTCGTCATTAGTTCGTACCGTCCTTGGGCTCCTTGGCTTCATCCTCGTCCTGCAGCTCCGTCTCCGTCAGGCCGGGCTTCAGCTCCATCTCCTCATCCTCCTCTTCCTCCTCCACTGCAAAACAAACAAGGGGCCGACTCCTGTGAGAGCTGCTCAAGAGTGTACCCCACCCGCTGTGACCCCTCGCACACACACACACACACACACACACACACACACACACACACACTCTCTCTCTTCACAGTAATCGCTCCCAGACTGCCCTGCACCTGTCTGCTCTGGAGCACGTCTCATTTAAACGCACTTTTCTGCTGGAGAAAACAGAGGGATTTCCACAGAGTTCCACTGACACCAAGTCAGAGCCGTGAGACCAAACTCAGGTAAACAAACACGGTACATTACCAGGGCTGTTAACGTGTTAACACATGCGATTAATCACAAAAAAATATCGCACTAATGTTTTTTTTTAGCGCCGATTAATCACAGTTTGTTCTGAACGCTCCTCTGTTAAAGTGCAGATGGTCCTGAAGGCGGCGCAGGTGATTAGGTCAGTGATCAGGTCCATACGGGACTTTAGATAAACTAAGGGAGTTTGCAGATGTCGCGGCGATGAACTCTGTTTCCACAGAAGCACAACAAGCTTAAAATGCCATCTTAACCCTGGAGAACCCACGGGGTCAAATTTGACCACTGTTAATTGCTGCTACTAAAAATGAACCAAATTGAAAAAAAATGTCAAATTTAACCTTAAAAGCCCAAAGACGACCACAATGTCTAGTGTGATTTCCTCTCTCTAGTAGAAAAGATTTTGGATAAGCAAAGACCAATGGTGTTAGTTTTTTATTAGTCGTTTATGGCCTTGTGTTCTTGTTTCAGTTCAGCCAAAGTGTGTTTAAACATTAGAAATACAGTTCTAACATGCAAAAATAACTATTGTTAAATGTTCTGGTGTAAATTATTGATTGTTTTCCTAAATTTAAAACAGTTTGCATTGACAGTGTATCTTATAGTCGTTCTTTAAAATTATACACCTAAAGCCCAATGGGTCAGATTTGACCAAATCCTAAATCAGGGAATAAAGGGTTAAAATTGAAAAAGTAGATATTTTGGTGTTCAGTGAACTTATAGCAATCATTTAAGGCATAGTTCATAATTTTCTGAAGAAGAAAAGGGTTCTTGGGTTCTCCAGGGTTAAAGCAAAACATGGGTTTGATTCAGCAGCTGAACGACGCTGCACGTACCAACAACAAACCAAACAGCAAGAAACTGCATTTTTGTGACTAGAGATGTCACAATAACCGAAATATCATGATATTGTATCGTCAAAGGTCTCAGTAATCTGGTGGAGAGTCATAATATCTGGAATCCCAAGTGTCTTTGCTTAAATGAACAGTTCTGATGCAGAAATAGCTTAAAAAACCAGAGGGAACTACATAGACCATGATCCTTTGCTCCGTTTCAGTGCAGACGACATGAAGAAATAACTGTTCTAAGCACTTTTACATCTTCATTCTTTGTCTTGTATTGTAATAAATCTGGTACAGTGAGATGTAAAAAAGAACGAAAAAGAACAGAAGAAAGAAACAACGGATGAAGGAAAGAAAGGACAAAAAGTACAGAAGAATGAAGGAAAGAAAGAAAATTAGTCTTTTTTTGAAGAGTAATTAACTGCGATTAATCGTGATTAATCAAAATTCTAAAGTGTGATTAACCTGATTAAAAATATGAATAATTTGACAGCACTAGTTCCTACAGAACTACGTCCTTCTGAACGTGAACCCCACACTGGAGCTTCATGGAGGACGGTGTGATTCCTGTCGCCTGGTGGAACTGAAACTACTGAAACACTGAAAAGAATAAACCTCAGAAGAATCAGTATCTCACTGTTATGTAGAAAGTGCTAGAAAAGGTTTCAAAGGTATTCCAAAGTCATGCTTCAGTGGTCGTCATTTGGGCAATGTTTTAGAATTGAAAACTGAAAATGACTTCTGGATGGAAATCAGAAAGTCTCGGTTTGTAAAACAGTGTCCAGATGACTGCCTCAGAAACCTGTTTTCTATCACAGGCTCCTCCTGGATAAATGAGGCATTACATCCACTTGTTGGCCACAGCAGTGATTCTTAACCAGCGCCGGAGCCCAAACCTCGCCCGCGAGCACCGTTCTGAGGCCAGGAAATGACATAATGCATTAAACACTAAGATTGGGCTCCCAACACACTGAGGTTTGGTGCTGTTTTGAATCTCGTTTGTCCAGCCAAAACCGTCAGGCAAAAGTTTACAAAGATTTCCCCCATTTCCAATGGGCACAATTGACAGATCAGATTAACCAATCAGAGAAACACATGGTCTGTGTCGTCAAACATGTAAAAAACAACACAGGGGAGTGAGAAACAGATCTCTGTAGAATCAACAATCAAAGTGCCAAACTCTTATTATTCTTAGGTATAACATGTTATATGTGTTGTTCTACATGTTATCAGAGTTCTGCAGAGGAGATGTCTTCTCTGTTTGAGAGACTTGTGATACAAATGAGCAGCTGTGGTTGAACCGTCCCAAGTTTGGACTGTTTAAGTTTGGACAGTTTGAGTTTGAACGGTGGTTTAAGTTTGGACTGTGGTTTAACGCTCTTTATTCTGCAGTGAAGCTGAATGTCGGAGGCACTGGTCAGGCCAGTGTGATCCCAGTGCAGTCTTGGTTTGGTCCTGGGTTCTGTCTCAGTTTTGACTTGGTTTGTGAAGTGCAAACAGCAGTGTTGGGTGGAACATGTCACACTAACGTCATTACTTTTTCAGATAAAAATAGTGTGTTACTACTGAAAATTTGGTAACGAAACATAATTCCTTTTTCAGTTCGGTGCCACGTTACTTTTCTGTGGCGGAGTGACGCTGTTGGGGGACGGTCGGCCCAGTCGGGAGTCTGTGCTGCCCGGGCGGAGAGGACGCAGTGGGCACCTACGACCCCGGGAGGTCCGGGTGGGGGGGGGCTGTAAAGCAGCCGGAGCATCTACCACCTTTACCTCGAGCCTTTCCTTGCCGACCCAGAGCTGGTGGCTGTGCACCGGAGCAATCAGGGGCTGGCGACACCCGGGGAGAGGTCCCTCGAGGGGAACTCCTGCACCGAGCGGCCGTTCGTCGCCTGCCGAGTTGAATCCCTCGGGCAGACGGTGCCCGAGGACCCGTGCAGACCCGTTTACCTCTGAACGGTTTCACGTCCTCTTGAACTCTGTCTTTAAAGTTCTTTTCAATTTTCCCTTACGCTTCTTGTCGACTCGGTCTCATGCTGATATTTAGCCTCAGATGGAGTTTACCACCAAAAAGTACCAAAGGAACAAGGAACATAAAAACATTACTTTCCATAGAGGGTAACTAAGTAAAGTAAGGGATTACTTTTTACACTGCAAAAAAGGATTTCCTAGCAGAGTTAAACCGACTTGAATTAAGCAGATTCATCTTAAAAGATCAATTTTAAGATTTTTTTACTTAATAAGACGAGATTTTTTTTACTTGTTTAAAGTTATTTCATCTTGATTTATCTTATCTCGATATTACAACTTATTCTAAGCACTTTTTATATTAAAGCCTCTTTAACTTCCTTCTCAAACCAATAAAGTGAAAAATCTGTCCATAAATACTTGAAACTCGTGTTTTCTGCTCAGAACAAGATTCGTATTTCATCTTGTTTTAAGAAAACTTGGTAAGTGAAAATTTCTTACTGCACTGGCAGAAAATTTCACTTAAAACGGAGCATTTTTACCTCATAATTGATATTTTTTTCTTATTTTTGATAGGCCTTTTTTGCAGTGTAAAGAAGTAACAAGCTTCTTTTTTTTTACTCCCCCAACACTGCAAACAGTAATAATGGACACACAATCATAGACCACCAAGACTGTCCCTAACCTGCACCAGAGGGAGGAAAGGTAAACGAGAAAGACAGAAGTAAAACCAGCTGAAACTCTCGTCCAGAACCTGAAAAGTCAAACGTGTGTGACCCAACACACAAGAGGCACAAGTGGGATCAGCCGTCTCCAGTTCTCCACATGGTCGGCACATGTGGGTTTAGCTCATGGCGTGCGCAGACAGCAGGAAGTGTGCAGCGTCGTGACCCCTGACCCCGCCCCACTGATCCGGCTGTGTGTGAGTCAGTGGGGATTCCCTCCGCTCTCCGTCCAATCAGCCACAATTAGCCTCCAGAGAACTGACGGCCGCTGGAGAGGCCGGGGAGAGCGCTGAGCTGTGAAGGGCTACTGTCAGCGCCCTCTGCCCCTGCCGCCCCCGCCCGCCCCTGCCGCCCCCGCCCGCCCCTGCCGCAGACGCCCCGGGGCTGTGTGATGCTAACCTTTGGGCATGTCGCTCCCTGCTCCTCGGACCCGCTCACACCTGCAGACGGCTGGAGGAACACTGGACTCTTTCTCCCCTGCGCCTGGTTAAGTTTCAGCCTCTGCGATCTCAGACAAATAGAATAAAATCTGCCGAAAATGTGAAATAGAAACTGGAACTTTGACACATCGTCTTCGGCACTGGTTTTGCTATAATACTATGATATAAAACATGTAAATATGCTGTTTTGGGCGAATAAAGCATTTTCAAAACATTGGCTACGTTTACATGAGGTTTTTTAAATCTGACTTAATTGTTCTGAATTAAAGTTCTGCTCTGCGTCTGGGGCTGGGGAAGGTTCTGATTGGACAGCGACACAAACGTATTTCCGTCTTTGGGAAGAAAACCCACACTTCAGATGCTTTTCTGTCATCTCAGTTTGTCGTTTCACCGCCGACACAAACAACTTCCAAACCATCCAAACTTTTTCCGCAGTGGTTCCGATGATAATGAAGCAGCAGCTGGAGAATTCTCTCCTCGCGCTTTACGTCTGTGCTGTGTTGGGTTGTTGTGGCTGTCGGTCGGCTGTCAGTCATACCTCTAGAGCCCACGACACCCGTACACCACCCAACCCAACGGGCATCGCCCGCTCTAGAGTAAAGCTTCAGGAGGGTGTGTAATGGCTCTTTAACACCCCACAGAAGGCAAATAATAAGAAGGGGCCATACTGGGCAGACTGGCGGCCGGGGTCGGAGGTTAACTGCTCTGGGGTCATTCTCACAGCAGAGGCTCGGATCTGTGGAGGGGCCGCTCTGTCACGCACCCGGCTGTGTACATGTGTTTCTATGGAGGGATGTTGAACTGTTTCCATGGTGACACAATCCATGCATCAGCAGAAACTGACAAAAAACAACGTGAGATTGAAAACTCAAGAAAAAACACAAAATGGATTTTAAACAGCAGGTTTTCAGGAGCTTGTGGTCGATACGAGGAGTTTGATTTTCAACAAAAAGGTGAGAGTGACTGAAGCTGCGTTCAGAGCGTCAAGGCGTCCAGTTTCTGCGTTTTTGCGGAGCGTCTTCAGGCGTCAGTGCCGTGAGAATCTGGAATCAACACGGCGCATCTTGAGCATTCAGGCATCAGCGTCAGAAGTTGAAAAAACTCAACTTTTGCCACTGAACGCACAGGTCAACCAATCAGGGACGAGTATCCAGTGACATAGTGATGTTATGTCCCAGAAGAAGGAGCAGAAAGAGAAAGAACTGGGGCCCAGAGCCACAAATCTACGCCGTGTCATTATCAAAGTATAAACATATTTATACGCCACAACAGCTGAGGCGATCACCTGCACTGATGGGTTGGAAATAAATACACTAAAGACACACCGGGAAAACACGGCACTCGCAGTTTTCTCCCATCCGCGGTGTCCAAGACGCTTGTCGGGGGCATGTGGACTCAAATGCAAAGACGTCTGAACGCACCAAAACTGAAAAACTGTTGGCTAGTGCTAATGCTAGCTAGCTTGTGCCTGTTATTCCAGTCGCCCGCGGGGAAAAGTCGGTGACATCTGCTCAGTGTCAGTCGTCACTGTCCATTCTCTGGGCGTCTGGGAGAGTGAGTGGAGTTTGTGTTGGATCACAGAGCTCCTCTTCACTCCGAGCAGAAGAACTCGGACACAGACGCTTATGAATAGGCCGGACTGTTTCCTGCGTCTGTGCTAAAAGTTTAAACCCGTCACTGCCCGTGTGTTCAGTCTGAGTCTGAATCGGCTTTAAAGACTCTGACCGGAAAAACTAAAAGGCCGAGATACAGCAACACACGACAACTTTCGACGTGGAGTCTTCATGGGCGATACCGATACCGACTGTTTAGGATATCGGGCATATTTTTGGAGCCAATTTTGATGATTTCCTCGAATTCTGTCATTTAAATTGACTTCAAACTCACCCACAGCCCTTTTTATTTTAGCACAAAGCTTTAAGAGGGCTGGGGTATCATTTTGTGCAGTAATCTCTCATTTTATACTGTTATTACTGTTTTTAAATCCAGACTTAAGACCCATCTTTTCAAAATAGCTTACCCCATTTAATCATCCATCTCCCTGCTGATTGTTTATTTTACTTGTATTGCACTGTCCATTCTCTTTGTTTTGTTTTGTATTTATTGCCTGATTGATTGTCTTTGTACGGTGTCCTTGAGTATCTAGAAAGGTGCCTTGAAATAAAATGTATTATTATTATTATTATTATTATTATTATTATTATTATTATTATTATTATTATTATTATTATTATTATTATTATTAAAAAGTAAAGCTTTGTGTGTATTTTTTAAGCAGCAGATCGACCAAAACAAAATGTCGCCCAATCGTCCACATGCTACAAAGGCCAAATATCGACCTGATTTATCGATTGGCCAATACGTACAGTACAGTATGTCCAATGACCAGAGTGACAGTTATAGACTAGTGATAATTTACTCAGGTACATTTACTTAAAGGTACAGTATGTAACTTTCTGGAGGGGGCAGGTCATCCGCATGATTCTATGGAAATAGAAAGCTAAGATCACACTTAGACAGACACATTTTACGTCATTAAACGTAAGATTATTGCCAAAGGAACAAAGAGGAGGTCCAAATAAGAGTCTTTGAGGGTTTGTGGAGAGGAAAGCCTGATCACAGTGGAGCAACACTTCAGATCCAGGGTTTTTAAAGCAGAAAAGAGGAGATAAAGTCCACAGGAAGTAGAGTCACTGTGGCTGATCCGCGGCTGTGGATGAAACAGACACACGGGACGAACTATCCAGACTTTTTACTTCAAAGAACGAAGAAAACTGGATTCACAGAGCGGGTTTGTGAACCGGAGTCATTATTTATGGAGGATAACGTAGATAATGTGGATGAGACGCTGCAGTTTAAATGTACAACTTTACCAGAGGAGAGGAATAAATTCTGAACATTATTTTGGTTATTTCCTGAGTTTTAATCTTGCGTCTCTGTGTCCGTCGCTCCTCTGACGCTCTGGTTTATCGGTTTATCATTGCGTTGCTGATGTTTGGTGGTTAAAATCTGACACTGACCCCACAAACACGAGCTCGAGGAGAAGAAATCGCAGCCAAAATCGGGCAAATTCTCCTTTCTGCAGCAATATGACATGATTAGAACATTTGTGTTTCTCGCAGCTCCTTCAGATCTGATTTAGTTTGTCTCATTTTTAATTTTAAAGAAAGTAAAGCATGATACAGAACAATACAAGAAACAGAAATCGGGTTAAACTTATATGCTTAATCTGCAAAGTCTGTAATTTATTTTGCTCTGTGTAAATATTTGTAAAGTTTCGTGATCCAATGTACAGAAGCAACATCATCACTTTTGAAACTATATCATAAACAGATTTGGGTTAATTTAAGTTTTTCTTCCTGCTCCTTTTCGAGAAATGTGCTTTTCTGTCATTTACAGTGTGTTTGTAGTTTGTCTATGATTATTGTTTCTCTCTTGGCACAAACTCAAAACTCAAACGAGTCAATCCAAACATCTGTAAACACATTTTTCGTGCATTATTTTAGTTTGATCCTTCAAACTTTCCATTATAAATAAGATGTTACGTCCTGTCACCAACTCTTCCTCGAGTCGTCGTTCTTTTCGGATCAGCACTTTCTTCTGCTCCTTGAATGATACTATTTAGAAAAAACAAGTAACTTTAGTGCAATTTTTCTGCCAAGATATAAAATACGGAGCGCTCCAGATGCCAGGACTTCCCTCCATTACTAAAGTACACTCTGTGCTTTGTGACAGGGCTAAACGGGGAGGCAGATCCCAGCAGCTCGCTCGGCTCCAGCTCTGCGGTTCGCGGTGAGCTCCAGACGGCAGCGACCCACCGGAGGCCAAACACACTGCAGAACTACCCCCCCCCCACACACACACACACACACACACACACACACACACACACACACACACACACAAACACACTCCAGAGGGGCCCAAACAATCACTTCTCATCTGCCTTTGGGCTCCTGACCTCGGCTGACCACGCACCGACCGGAGAGTGCGGTACTGACGGAATGGAGCGGCCGAACCCTCAGACCCCGGGGCCACAGGACTCTGGAGCAGAGCACTGGTGGGTTACCTCAGGGGATCTGAGCGCCGCTGCTGCCAAGAGCCGTGCATCATCTCCTGTCACGTCAACACTAAAACCCTCGAGTGAACTCCTGTAACCTTCAGGGCTTCTTTAGCTTTTGACTTTCTATGTTTCTTCACTCAAAAATAATAATGATTGAACTTATTATGTGGCCATTTACCATGTCATTCATTTATGCTGGTCCAAAACCAATAACTGTCTGATTTAATCATAATATATACATTTAATTAAGTCAGAACAAGGCCAGTTCTGTCGCCTGGACTGGAGTAGCTGTCCTCCCGTGGACCCACCACCTCCAGGAGGAGCCGTAAGGGGCCAGCGCAGAGATCCGGATCTCCAGGCACAAAAACCGGCTCTGGGATGTGTGACCTCACCGGGGGGAGGAGCCTGAGCTCAGCCTCACCTCCACACAGCCTGAGCTCTGGAGCCCGACTTATAGTGTTGGAGTTTAAATGTCCCTGTGTCTTCGGGGCGGGGACAGGTCTCAGGGTCGTCTACAGCAGTGCAGAGGACTTGGACTTGGAGTTCCTGGGAGAGGTACCAGACAGTGCACCCACCGGGGACTCTGTTGTTCAGCTGCAGGACTTCAGTGCCACGTGGGAATCAGGAAGGACCAGAACCCCAAGTGCTGCTCTGTGTTTGTCCATAAACACCACGTTCAGACACGAGGTCCATCAGAGCAGTAGCACCACACACAGGCCAGAGGTCCAGGATCGGACCTTCATCTTGGACACTCGGGTGGAGAGAGGGGCAGAGCTGTAGAGTGCCACCTGGGGGTGAGTTGGATCTGCTGGAAGAGAAGGAGGAAGCCGGACAGACGGTTAAAGCTCACAGATCCTGGAGGAGCCTGGGACACTGACTCTGATGTGGTTGTAACACAACACACTGAAGAAGAAGAAGTCCTGTGGAGCTTTGTTGGTTTGTGAGGCTCCTGAAGCAGCCGAGGGGAGGGCATCTGCTCCTGACGCCTCCTGGACATGAGGAGGTGTTCATGTCCCATCGGAAGGAGGACAAAGACCGTATCTGATTCTAATGTGGAGTTTACACCATGATCCATTCAAATAATATGTTAAGGTTAAATTCTAATAATGGATTATGAGAAGTATTAATATTTATATGGTATTTCAGGGCCTCACACCTTCAGCTCAGCCTTTGTCGTCTCGGCCTCAGACTCTTGTGAAACGCGCTCTGCGGGTTTCCATAAACTGAAGCTGGTTTTGTCCCTGAGGCTTTTAGGCTGTGAAACCCCCTCCCCAGAGGTAACCAGGCTGAGGCAGGGGTCCCACTGTCGCTCTTTCTGTCTCTCTTCACACACACACACTCACAGAGGTAATGACATCCTGTGCACCAAAACTCCATCATCTTTATGGGTGTCCACACAGAGCCGGGCCCAGGCAATCCCACTCCCCGCGGGTCCACTCTGCGCCGCCCTGGAGACTCAGCTTAAAGGTCCCGCACCCAATTTCCCCGAGTAAAACTGAGCAAAACGAGTCCTGCCCCAGAGCAGAGCTGTTGTATAAGCAGCTCTTGAGGTTGAAAACAGGCCCGCTGTGCACCGTCTGTATGGAAGAATAAAGCTTTTAATGCTCGCTAAGCAGGAAGTGCACGTTAGCATGATAGTTGCTGTTAGCGTGACCGTGCAGGTTGTGGAAAGCGCTTATAAACTCATCACAGTGAATAGTTACACTGCAAATTCCTCTGATCTGGCCAAGATGTTCCAACTTCTCTCATGTTGTTCATGTTGTTTTCAGATTTATTCTCAACTCACTCGTTCTGAATTGGTTGTATAATCTTAAAAATGGTCACAAATTTTTCTTCTATGACTCAAGTCATCAGAAAATCTTTATATTTAGGCAATAAATGTTTAAAAGAAGAAGCTACGATCCATTTACCAGAGTTTCCCCTGCAACACTTCACTTGTTTTTAGATTATGAATGGATGAACTACGATCATGTAAGACTGATTAAAATGCTTAAATCTAGAATTGAGCATCTTTAAATTTATTATCAGGCCTGAACACTGATCCTAAACTGGTTTCAACTCTCACAGAGACGCTTCATTCTCATCTACAGGTCGTTTATTTGAAGAGAACTCGTCCAGTAAAATGATCTCGCTGCAGGAACCGATCATTTCTCTACTTTTAAGTCATTTTCTGATAGATTTAAGTGTTTAGATCTTATATTTTGCCTGAGCTTTCTTGCAGTGTGGAATATTTGGGAAAAACTGGACCACTGCAAACTTGTTTTTTAGTAAAAATGAGGCTGAGCGTCTCTAAAATGAACCATAGGTAGAATTCAGAGTCCTGTTTCGTGGGGGTTCTGATCTCTCTCCGCGCAGCTCTCTGTTCTATTATTTACTTTGTGAGTTTACTAAAATTTCCAGCGGTTTGGAGTTAGTTTCTCCGCTCTGTGTGAGCTTGCGAGGCATCTTGTTAATGAAGCCCGGGGCACTGCTGTGACTGTCATTAGCTCAAATAAGATGCATTATCTCTCTGTAGGCAGTGCCCATCAGTCGTGCGGCGAGCTCTTCTTATTCGACTTTAAAAGAGACACGCTATGCTCAAATAATCAAATGCAGTTTTATTTTTGTACCGTGAAAGTAAAGCGACTTCAGCATTACTAAACATTACAATAGCAGCTTCACTTTTGTGTGTAAAGAGCGTAAAGACGTGGACTAAGGGAGTGGGGCAAAATAAAAATCCCAGGATCATGTAGAGCAAAATGACGAGGCCACAGCAGCAGATTCAGAAAGAGTGGGGACGATTTGTCAGCGTAAAGTGAACTGGAGCCTGAGTCAGTGGAGCCAGAAGTGCACCCGTGTTCACTTCCTGTTACAGCGACTTGTGGGTTAGTTATGTCCATTATACAGTCTGTGGTTTTAGGATGTTGGGCTTAATATAGAGCTCAGAAAACTCAATATTACCTAAAACTATTGTTAGGCGTGAGATCATTGAGCTCGTTACATTCGACAACAAAAACTAAACTAAAAAAATACGCAAAAAAGACCAAACCAACACCGACCCAGCTCTAAATCACAAATAAAATAGGCCATTTTGTCCATTCAGGGGCCGTTTACACGACAACATTAACAGGTGGAAAAAGCAAAACGTTTCTCCAGATGTTCATATAGTTTAGACGTAACGGTGTTTTGAGGGGTTGAAAACGCTCCACCCTGACGTCGCCGTGTGAACGAGTGAAAACGGCGGCGTAGAGATGACGTCACGAGCACGAGTCAGTTCAGGAAAAAGATCAACAGGACAGAACTTCAGCCGAGCAGAAAGTGACTCTACTGATCACACAGACTTATTCAGAGCAGAGAGACCATTTCAACACATCGCAGACAGTTTTGGTGCATCGACCCTGATCCATGTTCAAACAGAACTCAAGACAAACGCACGACTGAGCCTCACCTGGACACACACACGCTCGGGTTTCACCGTATTCGCACAGACATCCCCGTGGAGAACACACTTTTGTTTTGAGAAATAACTTTACTCTTTTACTCCACAGCTAGACGGAGGTGGAGGATTATGGGGAACTTTACGCGGTGTCGTTCGGCTGCATCTTTACGCACACGAGCTCCACACTCGATATATGCAACACATTTGGGATTTACACTTTCACCGGAACTGAGGAGGAGGCCGGAGTTTGGTTCATGTTTTCAGTTTGGCTTCATCTCCCCACAGACACAGCAGACTGAGACTGATGTGGAGTTATTCTGACACACAACACCTGGACTCTGAGACACTGTAAAGGCTCCGCACTGGAGACCGGACGTGTTTTCAGGTGGATAAAAGTTTCACGCTGTTTCTTTTTCTCTTCTGTTTTACGGTGACTGCATCTACACCATTGTTAACCCTGAACACCCACGACATCGTCTACGACACAGAGGAACATGTTTCTATAACCGCAGAACTTTAACGGTAACAGACAGAAACGTCCTTTTCCCCTCTGAAAGTGCAGACATAGAGGTTTCCGTACATTTCTGCGGCTTTATCCTACGTCACACTCACGCTGTGTGATGACGGGAGCAAAACGAGTGTCCAATAGGAACTTTGTTTTCCCCAAACTCATGCGCTCCGTCCATTTTGATGGAGCCAAACTTTGCCAAAGAGTGAAGTGAGTCAAGATGGTCGACTCCTCTGACTGTGTGTGTTTATAACGAGGGAAAAAGTGGCTCTAAGTGGAGTTAATTCTCACACACATGGAAAATGACACATCTTGGTGTGTGTAATTGTGCATCTCTTTCTATTTTTATTTAAAGGTTTATTTCAGTCCAAATGAACAAATCCAAATGTAATTTCCACCCTGGAAATGCAGAAGTGCTGTGGCTCTGGCCCTGGACCTGACAGGAGCTGTTTCCAGGACTGGACCAGGAAAGTCATGGAGCCACTGCACTTTTTTTGTTTTTAGGGCAATAAGGAGATTTTTAATTTACTTACAGACTTGAGATTTTGCATTTTTGTAGCTCAGGCCCTAAATTAAGCATTTTTATGTCCAAAAAGTTGTTTCTACATGTTTACTGTGGGTTTTGTATAAAAGAGTGAATTTTATTTTCTCTTTCTCTATTTCTGGTCCTGTAGATTTTATCACAGCCTCATGACACAACTACAGCAGCAGATTGTGAAATAACAGGTTGGACTGAACAAAAGGAGGTAGAACACTTCATTATAGGGTTTTATCATAGGGTATTGTAGTGTTTTAAAAGCAAAATTATGAAAAAAATCCAGGAGAAATGTGAGGAGAAATGTACTAAAATTGCCCGTAGGTCTTCAGGGGTTAAATAACGCTCTGGTCATTATAAAGACACTCTCTTTGTACGTTTGATTTTATGAACTAAAACATGGACCTGCCCGGGACGACAGGTGGAAATGAGCTCTGGAGCTACAACCTGGTACGAGAATCTCTCCTGTTCAGGTTCATGTTACTGTGCAGGGTCCATGTCTCAGTAAATAAACTAAACAATGACAAAGTTTGCATCGCTGCTCCTCTAATGACTGTGTGGAGGTGTGTTTAACCTGCACCCCT
>CM060669.1:36443280-36583280 GCA_030686955.1 Odontamblyopus rebecca
TCCATTCAATTTTTTATTTTTTTATTATTATTTTTTCATGTGTCTTTCATAGCAGTGGAGGAAAGTCTGAAGAGACGACTGGAGGAGCCGGATCAGAAGGACGAACCAACGAGCTCCAACCACCGGGATTATTGTGAAGAAGAAACGTTTACAGGATCCAGGAAGAAACTCACTCAGCTTTAAAATCAGAATAAACCCACTGACTTCAGGATTAAGTTTGATTCACAAGAATCAGTGTCATTATTAAGTGTTTCCCTGGACTTTTTAAAGAGGAACTCAGTTTGATTCAGAGTTAAATCCCTTTTAATCCGATTTAAAGCTCTGGTGTAAACGTGAGTTCTGTTTTACGACACAGTTTGAGCCGCTGCGTCTGTGTTAGATCTGAACCTGCAGTGATGTCGTCTGGAACACACGTGTTCAGGGCTGTGTTAAGGTTGGCTCAGTGGTGGAGAAAATGCCCATTAACCCGAGGGTTTGGGGTTGAATCTGAGCTCTGAGCAGCGACTCTCCTGTACTTCCTGTTTGAGTGACGGTAATGAGACCAGAGACAAACCTCCAAACTCAGCACCACAACAACAGGGCGAAGAGAGAGAGGTTCAAGAGACGACTTCTGCTGGGAGCTGCAGGACACAGAGGAGACACTTTTGTCCTCAGGCCTGTTACTCCCCTCACACGGACACAGATCTGACTCGACCTGTTGAGCTGCATTAAGACAACGAGATCTACGGAATCCAGGGCAAATCCTGCGGTAAATCACACACAGGGGAAACGGGCCGAGCGTTTCACATCCGAAGACAGGAACGAGAAAAGGAAACATCAGGGAGACAAAAAACACAAAAACACAAAGCAGAACAGCAGGAAAACGTAAAATACACCCACAGGAAGTAACAAAAACTGACCACGCCCACAGGAAGTAACAACAGCTGACCACGCCCACAGGAAGTAACAACAGCTGACCACGCCCACAGGAAGTAACAACTGACCACGCCCACAGGAAGTAACAACAACTGACCACGCCCACAGGAAGTAACAACAACTGATCACGCCCACAGGAAGTAACAACAGCTGACCACGCCCACAGGAAGTAACAACAACTGACCACGCCCACAGGAAGTAACAACAACTGACCACGCCCACAGGAAGTAACAACTGACCACGCCCACAGGAAGTAACAACAACTGACCACGCCCACAGGAAGTAACAACAACTGATCACGCCCACAGGAAGTAACAACAACTGATCACGCCCACAGGAAGTAACAACTGACCACGCCCACAGGATTTAACATCAGCTTACCACGCCCACAGGAAGTAACAACAACTGACCACGGCCACAGGAAGTAACAAAAACTGACCACGCCCACAGGAAGTAACAACAACTGACCACCCCCACAGGAAGTAACAACAACTGATCACGCCCACAGGAAGTAACAACAGCTGACCACGCCCACAGGAAGTAACAACAACTGACCACGCCCACAGGAAGTAACAACAACTGACCACGCCCACAGGAAGTAACAACAGCTGACCACGCCCACAGGAAGTAACAACAGCTGACGACGACAACAGGTAGTAACAACTGACCACGCCCACAGGAAGTAACAACAACTGACCACGCCCACAGGAAGTAACAACAACTGATCACGACCACAGGAAGTAACAAAAGCAGACCACGCCCACAGGAAGTAACAAAAACTGACCACGCCCACAGGAAGTAACAACAACTGACCACGCCCACAGGAAGTAACAACAACTGACCACGCCCACAGGAAGTAACAACAACTGATCACGCCCACAGGAAGTAACAACAGCTGACCACGCCCACAGGAAGTAACAACAACTGACCAGGCCCACAGGAAGTAACAACTGACCACGCCCACAGGAAGTAACAACAACTGACCACGCCCACAGGAAGTAACAACAACTGACCACGCCCACAGGACGTAACAACTGACCACGCCCACAGGAAGTAACAACAGCTGACCACGCCCACAGGAAGTAACAACAACTGACCACGCCCACAGGAAGTAACAACAGCTGACCACGCCCACAGGAAGTAACAACAGCTGACCACGCCCACAGGAAGTAACAACAGCTGACCACGCCCACAGGAAGTAGCAACAGCTGACCACACCCACAGGAAGTAACAACTGACCACGCCCACAGGAAGTAACAACAGCTGACCACGCCCACAGGAAGTAACAACAACTGACCAGGCCCACAGGAAGTAACAACTGACCACGCCCACAGGAAGTAACAACAACTGACCACGCCCACAGGAAGTAACAACAACTGACCAGGCCCACAGGAAGTAACAACTGACCACGCCCACAGGAAGTAACAACAACTGACCACGCCCACAGGAAGTAACAACAACTGACCACGCCCACAGGAAGTAACAACAGCTGACCACGCCCACAGGAAGTAACAACAGCTGACCACGCCCACAGGAAGTAGCAACAGCTGACCACGCCCACAGGAAGTAACAACAGCTGACCACGCCCACAGGAAGTAAAAACAGCTCATATACGACACGTCACCACCAACAGCGGGGACAGTTCTGAAGATGCCGCAGCAGCAGAAACATCTCAAAGATGTAAACACACTTTGGGCTGTGCACAGCCTTGAGTCTGACGATACGATACGTATCATGATACACACGTCATGATTCACAACGCATGTCACAAATATATCCCAATACTAAAAGAAAGGATTATATATCGCAATGGATCAATAAATACTTCTAATAATATTGTCGACTTCACGAGAACCAAATTGTATGAAATACAATTTATGACATTTTTTAAATCATGAGAACTGTGACTGTAACTAATGCATTTTAGTGAAAATTATTATTTTAAAAATTGTTTGGATGCATTTTTAATCAATTCGAGAATTGTGCAGTGAAGTACCACGATATATCACTGAACTGATTTTTCCTTACACTCCTACACTTTACTGCACTGTCTTTAAAAAGAACCTAAGAAGTTAAAGGACATAAAAAGACAAAATGAACGTCTTTTGGTTTAAGACTTTTGTTTGAGCTTCATATCATTACTGTATTTTATTACCAAATGTGCTTAAACTGCTGCTCGGGGACAAATAAAGTGATTTTGATCTGTGAAACAGTAAGAAAGAAACCTGAAAGAACCTGACCAGACTCAGAGCCGTGGCCTGAGCAGCAGCAGCAGAAGCAGCAGCAGCAGCAGCAGAAGCAGCAGAAGCAGCAGCAGAAGCAGCAGAAGCAGCAGCAGCAGCAGAAGCAGCAGAAGCAGCAGAAGCAGCAGCAGCAGAAGCAGCAGCAGAAGCAGCAGAAGCAGCAGCAGCAGCAGAAGCAGCAGCAGAAGCAGAAGCAGCAGCAGCAGAAGCAGCAGAAGCAGCAGCAGCAGCAGCAGAAGCAGCAGCAGCAGCAGAAGCAGCAGCAGCAGCAGAAGCAGCAGCAGAAGCAGAAGCAGCAGCAGAAGCAGCAGCAGCAGAAGCAGAAGCAGAAGCAGCAGCAGAAGCAGCAGCAGCAGCAGCAGAAGCAGCAGAAGCAGCAGCAGCAGCAGAAGCAGAAGCAGCAGCAGCAGAAGCAGCAGAAGCAGCAGAAGCAGCAGCACCACACACTCGTCTCAGTGTCAGCTCAGACTCTGCTCCTTCTACAAACATGTGGGACTGTTCTGTGTGCCAACAGTGCCCCCTGGTGGACAGCGTCAGCACAGCACAGGTCACTGAGGCTTTGGGAGGACACTTTAAACTGACGCTGTGGGATTTTTTTATGCACAGTCATTTTTGGAGCTTTCTCAGGTTCTAACGCTGGTCAGAAAAAAGTCTCTCCCCTTTTCAAAGCCGTTATCTACACCACAACTGGACAAACCTGGTGAAACGTGAGGTCGTTTCATTGGTGGGATTGCGAGTGAAGGGGGAGTGACTCAGTCTGGAGACCAGAGGGAGGGGGACTCGTGTCGAAAATGAAACTGAAATGTATAAAACATGTTAATACAGTAAAAGGAAACATCAGCGGTGTGTCTCTGCAGGAGCTCTGACACTGAAGCACACACCAGTCCACTCACCCACTCACCACACTGCACAAAAGCTCTGCCAAAGCGGAAGATCTAAACACTTAAATCGATCAAAAAATGACTTAAAAGTAGTGAAATGATCTGTTTCTGCAGCGAGATCGTTTTACTGGACGAGTTCTCTTCAAGTAAACGACCTCTAGACGAGAACGAAGCGTCTCTGAGAGTTCAGGGGCTGGAAATAAGTTTATGGACGCGACGTTTGAGATAAACAGACTTAAAACCAGTTTAGGATCAGAGTTCACGGCCTCAGAATAAGTTCAAAGATGCTGAATTCTGGATGAACAGACTTCAAACAGGTTTATGATTAGTCTGGATAATAAATTCAAAGAAGCCAAATAATAGATATAAGTTCTGCTAAATGGATCGTAGCTTCTTCTTTTAAACGTTTATCGCCTAAATTTAAGATTTTCTGACGAGTTGAGTCATGGAAGAAAAATATTTGGCATTTTTTAAGACGATACAACCGATTCAGAACGAGTGAGTCGAGAATTAATCTGAAAATAAATGAAGAACCTGAGAGAAGTTTGAAAATCTGGGCCAGATCAGAGACATTTATGCACAGCTTTAAAAACAGAGAAGTGAATCAGCGTGAGCCACAAAACTTCACACAGCAACACTCCTGGTCAAGAATATGTCTGTAGATTCTTGGGTGAGCAGATTTTCAAAGTAAAAAACTGTTGGTGATAATAAAATTGTGAAAGACGTGCGTAATAATGAAGGGAAACTTGTACTTGGTGTATTTATGACTCAGGACAAATAGTTTAGTCACATTTTCTCTGGTCATTTTTGAGCAGATTTTCTGTATTTTACCAAAACAAATGAGAATCGTGCCTCTGTTTACTGTGTTTTTACTGATCAGATATAAACAGGGACACGTGGATATATCTGTGTGAAGTCGCCCATCAAACTCAAACCTACAAAATCTGTCAATCGTTTGTGCTGCAAAAAGTTTCATTTGTGCGATTCCGGTTTGTGCTGTTTTGTGCTGTGACAGTTTCATTTGTGTGAGTTTATTTCTAAAATTCTTCATTATTATTTCTGTGGTAATTACAGGACGTCATTTCTGCTCAGCTGACGGAGACAAACTCCACAAAACTAGTGAAGAGAGAAAAAAGTAATAATGAAGAATTTTAGAAACAAACTCACACAAATGAAACTGTCACAGCACAAAACAGCACAAACCAAATACAAACGTTTGACATCATTTTCTTCTGTTTTGAGGCTGTTTCACATTCTGAGGTTCTGGACGACGTCATCGACCAAAATAAAACTGTGAATATCTGAAGAACCAGAATCACATAAATGAAACTTTTTGCAGCACAAACGACTGACACAGTTTTTGTGCAGGTTTGGGTTTGACGGGCGACTTCTCGGACGTCGTCCTGGAGCATTTCTTGTGTAAAACTGGGACAAATCAGTGGTTTTGGATAAATCGGGGGGGACAAAGGTCAGGACTGTCCCGGGGAAATGAGGACGTCTGGACCTGTTCTGCAAACAGCACAGAGCCGTTTGAGTCAAAGTTCTGCGTTTACAGGCCGCGGACTAAACCGAGGCCTAAACCTGACAAGAGAAAAGTGGGTAAAACAGTAAAGTAAGAGTCAGGTCAGTCTGAATGAACCTGAAACAACAGAAACTAAACTCAAGTCCACGAGTTCTTCGGTTTGAGGAAGAAATAAAACGTGTCTGTTTGGCCCATAGTCTGTGTATTTAAATGGACAGAGTTCACTTAGACTGAGACAAACTTTACTGATCCACGAGGGAAATTATGTGGACACAGGAGCTCAAACATCACAATAAAAGAGAATAAAAAAGAGCAAGAAAATAACTGGTGATAATAAACTCAAACAAATCAAATACGACATAATTATAGAAATGTAAATGTACAAAAAAAGTAATATAAAATCTCAGATATAAACACGAGTTCCATAAGGGTGAGTTGTACAGTTGTAGGGAGTATTATACGTGAATAAAAGTCCCGCTCTCTCTGCTGTTTTGAGCCTCACAGTTTTAGTCTTAAAACGTCTGTCAGTATTCGCGTATTTTGCCGTTTTGTCCGTAAATAAATCCATATCCCTGGAATATTACGGAACTCCAGATTCGCTCCTGTAACTGCCGGCCTCGTTGAGCTTCATTTGACTGGAGCCGAACGCTGTGGGAGACGTCACAGGCTGCAAATGTCTCTGATCTGACCAAGATTTTACAACTTCTCTCAGGTTCAGGTTCATGTTGTTTTCAGATTTATTCTCAACTCACTTGTTCTGAATCAGTTGTTTAATCTTTAAAAAGTGTCAAATATTTTTCTTCTGAGACTCGACTCGTCAGGAAATCTTAAATTGAGGCGATAAATGTTTAAAAGAAGAAGCTACGATTCATTTACCAGAGTTTCCCCTGCGACACTTCACTTGTTTTTAGGTTATGAATGGATGAACTACTGTTATGTCCGACTGATTTCAGGACCATGAACTCTGATCCTAAACTGGTTTTAAGTCTGTTTATCTCAAACGTCGCGTCCATGAACTTATCTCCAGCCCCCAAATAAGTCTAGAGGTCGTTTACTTGAACAGAACTCGTCCAGTGAAATGTTCTCGCTGCAGGAACAGATCATTTCACTGCTTTTAAGTCATTTTCTGAGTGATTTAAGTGTTTAGATCTTCAATTATGGCCAAGTTTTTGCTGTACAGCTCTTTATTTGGTGTCTGTTTTATGTCGGATGCCCTTCCGATAGAAATACTGACTTCTTATTGTCGTCCTTCACACAGATGTGCAGTTATAAAGGTTTGGACTTGAGAGGGATCCAAATTGTGGACGCACACTGCAAATGTCTCTGATCTGGCCACGATTTTCAAACTTCTATCAGGTTTTTCATCTTGTTTTCAGATTTATTATAGTCCAGAGACGCTTCGTTCTCGTCTAGAGGTCGTTTATTTGAAGAGAACTCGTCCAGTAAAATGATCTCGCTGCAGGAACAGAACATTTCACGAGTTTTAAACCATTTTCTGACAGATTTAAGTGTTTAGATGTTGCATTCTGGTCGAGCTTTGTCGCAGTGTTTTCCTTTAGTCTGTTCTTTTACGCCGTCTGTGCTTCGGCCTCGGCTTCTGTGGACGTCAGAATCGCCCGGCTTCAGTCCGCGGAGGCGTTTCCCCTCCACACGTGACCCGGGCGCTGGGAAACCACCTGCCGAGCGCGTCTCCGCCGAGGACTCTGTCGGCGATGAACCGAACGCACTTCAACAACGAAAACACCAGAGACATGGAGGACCACCAAGAACGGCCCCCGCACACCTATACGCACCCCCACCCCCCACAACACGCAGCGAGCGCCGGGGTCACGCTCCGAGCCGACGCTGCTCCGGGAACAAAGGGGCCGTGAAACCGAAGCTGCCCGTCCGCCGAGCCTCTCAGCTGGGACGCATTACCCTGATGACGGCCCTGGATCCCGGGGAGGAGGAGGAGGTTCTGCAGAGGACCTCACGGGCTCGGGGAGTTCCTGGAGATCTGAAGAGGTCCGGCTCGGGTTGCACAGTTGCAGGATTGCCGGGAAATTTGGGAAAGTAAGACGTAAACGCCGCGTCCCTGCTGCTGTTGTCACGGATCGTTATTCTGACGACTCCAACTGGATTTCAGTCCAGGACAAAGATCTCAAAGCCAGAGTGATTTAAAGATGCTTTTTTTGGACAATATATGTCGTTTTAATCCATGTGTCCTTCGTTTATTTGATTTTTTTTTTTTTTAAATAAAACCAAAAATAAGAACATGAAAAAACAACTCTTTTCTTCATTATTTGTCTCCAAAAGCAAAATGAAAAAAACGATAACGGACATTCCCTGTTTCCCAAAGCAAACTCCTGGTCCTGAGATCCAGACCTGAACCAGGACTAAACCAGGACTGAACCAGATCTAAACCAGGACTAAACCAGGACTGAACCAGGTCTAAACCAAGTCTGGACCAGGACTAAACCAGGACTGAACCAGGTCTAAACCAAGTCTGGACCAGGACTCAACCAGGACTAAACCAGGACTGAACCAGGTCTAAATCAGGTCTAAACCTGGTTTAGTCCTGGTTCAGGTCTGGATATGAGGACCAGGAGTTTGGTTTGGGAAACAGAAAACGTCCGTTATCCGTTTTTTCATTATTAATTTAAACACAAAACTGAAAAAACTAATTATTATTAGTTTTTTTCATTCTGGATTTGGAGACAAATAATTAGTAATTAATATAGAAGTCATAATACTCGTCATAATAATAGTCAGACATACAGAACAATAGAAAGATTTAACCTGTTGCCACCCGCCTAATTCTGTGTGTGCAGCAGTGACACAAACCCACAGGTCACAGCTTATCAAAGAAAACCTCAGACCCACAGGTTTGTGTGACGCATCATTTTACAGCTCAGAGCTTCTAGTTTCTGTAGATCTGCATATGACGACTGTGAGTGCAGCTCACTTACAGCACACACACATTCAGACTGTGAGTGCAGCTCACTTACAGCACACACACATTCAAACAGGTCTAAAAATTGAATTTTTTTTGCCTCAGAAAAAATAAAAATAAAAATAAAAGCTGTAACTTGGGCAAACTTCATCCTGGGCATGTGTGGCTCACTACACTCACTGCTGAAGCTGTGGAACAACTGTGTAAAATGTCAGACTCTGGGCCTCAGGGTTTGGAGCTGTGACCCTTTGTGTAAAAATATGTCAATTCACACAAGTGTCCAAATATAGACCAGATGTTCAAACTGTAATAAGATGTAATGTGTAATAAATAAATCTTCTTCTGAACTTCAGGTTTTCTGAAGATAAAAAACTAAAAACAAGCCAAAATTGTCTCCCAAGATGTGTCAGATGCCCTCCCCCAGTGTTGGCGCATCACCGCTGACTCAAGCGTCTCCAAACAGTTTTACGCTGCTCCGCACTGAGCTGCTCTCACCTCTGCCCCACGTCCCGCCCACTGTCAGGAAGCTCTGATGATTGGCTCAGTGAATCTGTCAATCACTTTCTGGAAGAACCAGTGACTGAGGCTTTTGCCGTGGACAGTGGGACAGGCACATGTGTAAAGACTCTGAGGCTGAGCTCCTTCTGTTCACCGGGCTGTGCCTGCTGCACTGAACCCCGGATCCTCTCAGGGAGGGTCTCATTTTGAAGAGGAGAGTGTGAGGAAAACAAACAGACACAACAGCACCAACAGAAGTGAAAGATAAACTAAGCGAAAGAATGGAAAGAGTACAAGACATGTTTTCATTCATCATTCATCCATTCATACAAACACGGTCTGTCTGGATTATTTCCCCACATGGAATTATTTTATGGAAACAAACACCTGGATGTTCTGTTTCTGTGACTGTTCTGGACTAACTGAGCTCAGCTGTTCCTGGACTGAAACAGTTTCAGACAGAAGCGGCTCAAAGGTCAGAAATGCGTATTGAAATGCGGTTGTTTTACTGAGGAATGAAGCTTTTAAACGATGTACAGCAGCTCAATAGTGGAAAAATAATAAAGGTGAATATCTGACTTGACTTTTTAATGTTGTGGAATCGCCCGCGGACGGGCGGGTGGTGAGAGGAAAAGAACCAGAGCAGAGGACAAACCTGTGCTCACGACACAAGGAGAGTCTGGTCCTTCTCCGTGTCAAACCTCACACTCAGAGCTCGGTGTTTGTGTAGCTGTGGAAGTGACGGGAAGCACAGCCGGCGGCGCTGGAGGAGCCGGCAGGTCTGTCAGTGTGGACGCCTCCCTCCCCTCGGCTGCAGCGCTCTTCCCCCTCTCCACCCTCCTGTTCGTGTGTGTGCGACTCTGCCATTCACTGCGGCCCTGATCCTGAAGCACTTCCACATGTTCCACATGTTTGGTTTGTGTTCGGGGAGGTTACAGCGAGCGCGTTCACATGAACTCCAGTCTCCCGGTGATGATCTGGTTTTGTGAGTGTCCCGGTGATGAGAAACCAGAGATGTGTTGTTAAAAAGCCATAAGTTAGAAAAGTTGCTGCATGTTTAGCTCCCTGCATTTCTGTGCCACAGTTACTGAGAGTAACGACATCCAAGTCCTGATATGATGTCATCACAGTCTGATCCTCACAGTACGATATTTACTGTGATATCGTAGGAAAGCTCACGATATTACGATATTCTACAGAATAACAAGACTGACTCTAAAATGCTTTGACCAGGACTAAATCAGGACTAAACCAGGTCTAAATCAGGACTAAACCAGGACTAAATCAGGACTAAACCAGGTCGAAACAAAACAGCACAAACGATTGACATAGTTTTGTGTAGGTTTGTGTTTGACTTCACGCAGGTTTGTAAATTCGGTAATTGGACCTTTCGAGTTTGTCATTGAGTTTCCCTGGTTTGAATCTTACATTTTGGCCAAACTTTTTTGCTGTGCGCACGGTGGAACGGAGCGTTCGGAGCTTTGGAGATGCAGACAGACTGATAATAAAGGGTTACGCAAACATTTTTGAGGAGGCTGTAGCGCCTAAAACGTCACACGAGTCCCTGTTGTGTAATCTGGGCCCTTTAAGTCCCTCCTGGTTGAATCTACTAAAGTGAATTACATGCAGCTCTGTGAAGCCATTGTTTTAATTATTTACTGAGTTACCAACACAATCGGGCTCACAGCTCTGTCCACTGCGCTCCATTCACAGCCAATAAAGCCCAGAGCCCGAGACACAATCCGGCCGCTGTCCACCTCACAAAGGACAGTGCACTTCGCCGGCCGGACAGGAAGGAGGACGCGGCCACATTAAGACAGTAAATGAGAGTCACGCACACGACGCCTGGGACAGAGGAATCGAACCCGCGGCCCGATAAAGACGCACTCACAGGCAGCGGGCAGGAGGTCAGGCTGTTGTATTAATATGAGCCGAACACACTGGTCCCATATGACCCGCGACAATGGAGGATTCAGACTTTAGTCATGGGAACGAGTTTTAATGTCAGTAAATGAAAAATCCGAGTCAGTTTTTGGAGAAGGTTTAATGTAACGTCAGGTGTACGTTGACCAGGTTTTCAATCAAAAACTGGGACACTCTCGGTCTGTGGTGGTTGATAATAATTAGTGCTGTCAAACTATTTATTTTTTAAATCGCGATTTATCACATATTGAATGTTTAAAATTGTGTTATTTTGTTTGTTAAGACATTTTTAAAGCCATAATGTAAAGCAATTCCAGTTATTACTTGTTATTTTCTTGTGTTCTCACAGGTCTGAAACGGTCGTTTGTTTGATCTGAGGCTCTTGGCTGTGGCTCCGGTCACTGCACCGAAGTGCAAACTTAGGGAGTTTTTACACCACTAGTTTGATTATTTGGTAAAAACCAGCAATAACATTATTATTATGCAGCCTACAGGCTCCAGTCTGGTCCTTTCACACCGGCAAACAACCAAAACTGGTCCGATTGACGTTTCATCAGAGTTTATCCAGGATCCGCCCATTTTGGGGCCCGACGTTCCCCGAACCTCTGATCTACAACTTTGTACAACTCACTGCACCTGAGCCCGGAGCAGAAGCTCTGGGTTCAGGAAACAACGATAAAGACTCGAGCTTCACCGCAGAGCGCAGCCCTCAGGACCCGGGGCCCCTCAGGACCCAGGGCCCCTCAGGACCCAGGGCCCCTCAGGATGGACCCGGGGATCTGGTCCTTGGTCTTGTTCCATCCTTCAGGACCAGTGCTCTGGACAGGGGCAGTGGTTCCGTCCTCTGTGCGTTGGATCCGTGCGGTGAAAGCGATAACGCTCTGCGGACCTCAGGTCCGGGCTGTGGACCTCAGGTCCAGGCTGTGGACCTCGGGTCCGGGCTGTGGACCTCAGGTCCGGGCTGTGGACCTCAGGTCCAGGCTGTGGACCTCGGGTCCGGGCTGTGGACCTCAGGTCCGGGCTGCTCCGGGTCTCTGTGCTGGAGGATCTCTGGTTCCTCGGTCGTGCACGTGGACAGCAGCACAAACCCAGTTTGGTTCATTCTCATTTGTTCGGAGCGTCCGTCCTCTGCACTCGGTTCTTCTCGGGGAAAAGCACCGAACACGACCCACAAAAGGCTGGAGAACTTTAATCACGATTTTAAAAAAATGAACGCGTTAAGAATTTAATTAATCTAATCACGATTAACATGTTAACGTTGACGGCCCTAATTTATAATAAAATAGTGAATGGAGTGAGTCATGAAGGAAAAGTTTTCTGCAGAGATTCAACACGAACAACAGTCGGTGCAGTCACATGTTTTTGTGTTTTGGTCATTTTTATGCAGCTTTTCTGTATTTTAACCAAACAAGTTTCTGCCTCTTTACTGTTGGCAGGATCAGACTGGTCTAAAATATTGACAATGGGACATTTTGTATAGAACTTGGAGACTGGTTTTGGATAAATCTGCAGGGACACGGCTGCTCTACAAAGGCAGAGCACCGTGACGTCACCTTAGTTCAAAAACTAGCAGGAGTTTGAGGCCTCCTTTATCATGTGAATAAATATCTTGAGACAGTCATTTTTCTGTTTCACACTCAAGTTAAGGTCTTTTGCCTTTGTGGGGTCTGGACAGATCCTCACTCCTGCTACGAAATCCTCTGTGGCTCAAGTTATCGAGTGACTCAGTTATGGCAGGTGATTATTACATGTTCAGTCTACAGTCAAATGATGTAAAAGAAAGTCTAATGTTTACATGAGGTTTTTTTTAAATTCCGAATTAATTGATCTTAATGAAATAGTTTGGAATTAAAATATTCTCTTTGGAGTTTACCTGGAGGAGCCGGATCGTCCGGATCGAGTCAGAAGGACGAGCCGACGAGCTCCAACCACCGGGATTATTGTGAAGAAGAAGAAACGTTTACAGGATCCAGGAAGAAATTCACTCAGCTTTAAAATCAGAATAAACCCACTGACTTTAGGATTAAGATTAACTCACAAGAATCATTTACATTAGAATTAAGTGTTTACGTGGATTTTTAAAGCCAAATTCATTTCTATTCAAAAGTAAAAAGCTCTTGTGTAAATGTGGCAAATGTCACTACAAAGTTTTGAAAACTTAACACATCAAAATGAGCAAAAGACGATTCTCCCCAAAAACAGCCTCTGCCTCAGTCTGACCCAACAGAACGAGTTTGGTTCGAACCCTTTGATCGGCTGTTCAATGGCACTTTCTCCAGGTGGAGGTCGGTGTTTTACCCGAGTGCCGAGAACAAGAGAATACAGCATAAAGACGGAGAATTATACTGACACATATTCAGATGTTTTAAAAATGCCACATTCACCAAAACAATTACAGGACCAACATCCACTGTTCTCTGTTCTGATGTCGTTTCCTCATCACAAACACCTGGAGTCGTGTTTTGCAAAAAAGGCCGATCAAAAAATAAGAAAAAATACCAGATTTGAGGTAAAAATTTGCCCCATTTTAAGTGAAATTTTCTGCCTGTGCAGTAAGAAATTTCCACTTACCAAATTTTCTTAAAACAAGACGAAATCTGAATCTTGTTCTGAGCAGAAAACACGAGTTTCAAGTGTTTATGGACAGATTTTTCCCCTTATTGGTTTGAGGAGGAAGTTAAAGAGGCTTAACCTGGACTGAGTTCATATAAAAAGTGCTGAGAATAAGTTGTAATATGGAGATAAGATAAATCAGGATGAAATATCTAGAAACAAGTAAAAAAAAAATCTTTAAATTGATCTTTAAGATGAATCTGCTTAATTCAAGTCAGTTTAACTATGGTAGAAAATCCTGTTTTGTAGTGAAGAGGCAACTGTGTGTAATATATCTGATAATTCACACTGAACCACTGAATATGACGGTAATAATCCCGTGTGTCTTCTGAGTCCTGTGGAACACTGACCCAACACAGTGGTGCTTTACTGACCTCTTGTGGCCAGTGCTAATATGTCACTGAAAGTCGACGTCGCAGCTGTAGCCTCAGTTCGGGCGGCGATAAGTTCAGCAGTTTGTTTTAATAAAAGGATGAGGCTCAAAGTTCATGTTTTAAACACTCAGACGCACGAAACACCTGCAAAAAAACTGCTCCAAACGCCCTCGGAGCCTCCACACGAGCGCTCCACCCGTCCAGAATCAACAAAAACACAAATCTGAACTGACAAACTCACACAGGAACCACATTTCTAGAAGATGTTTGTTCAGATCTAAAGTACAGGTTTGTGTGTTTTTTTACGCAGAATAAAACTCGCAAAAGTTTTATTCAGGTTTTATTCATCATTTATTTTCATCAATCCACAAAACGCAGTGAATGAACAAAAGAGAAATCTAAATCAGATCCATATTTGGTGTGAGCTTTGCCTTCAGAAGAGCCTCAGTTCTTCTAGGTTTACTTTAGGGGGGTCCAAAAAACTTTTCTTTAGATTCTCGAGATCAGAGCCCTGCATTTGGTTCCATATCTGGACAAAATGTTGGGTCCAGCCTCTTCTATAACACACCAAACCAAATAAATAAGGTGTGTTTGAATCATTCGTCCTGTTATTCTGCAAACACCAACTGAAACTTGCATAAAAATGACTTTGAAGTCCATAAAAGTTGATTAGAAACTCCGTAAAGTCCATAAAAAGTGAATTGAAAATGCAAAATGAGTCCATTTCCAGGAAACTTCATGCAGCTTGAGCTCCTCTAAAACATCTTTTTCTTCCAAATTTCTTCCTAAATCATCTTTTGGCTAAAACCAAACGCAGGGTTCTGATCTGACCTGGAGCTTTCCTTGGAGATGCTGTTGCTTCACACAGTACAGCATTAAACTACAGGTCAGATCTGTGGAGAGGCGGCTCCGCTGTAAATGAACAAATGTGAGATTGGTACGTTTAATGCCGCACTGTGGAACATTCCAGATAGACTCGACATTTGTGATCTTTGCACTGTTTCCGTTTGCGTTTCCTTCTCCTCGGGACATTCGAGAGTTTCGTTGTAAAAGTCTCTGTACCTGATTTTTACCGTCTTCAAAAACTGAAAAACGAGTTCTGTTTAAACAGTTTATGCCCTCAGAACATCCTAATCACTCACCGCAATGAGGTCCTGAGCACTTTTCACAACTTTTAGAGACCGGAGCGGAGTTTTGCAGCGACGCTAAAGCTAACGACGACTAGCATGCTAACGCACATGTCCTGATGATCAAACAGTGGCCGTATTTGGACCTCGAGCTGCTTATACGATACGTCTGTACTGGGGTGAGGCAGGTTTTGAGCAAATAAACGTGACAGAAAATCAGGTACAGGGGCTCTAAGTGTGCGATGAGAGCCTTATGGACTGAACTGCTTTACTGATTGCACTTTCGGTGTGATTTTCCCCGTGTACGGCCCTGCTGCGGCGGCCGTCCTGTTCCCTGTGTGTTTTTGCATGCTCGTGTGGAGACGTGTTCGGTGTAAACGGCCGTGAGTCGCTGCTGGGGTTTTTCCCCATAGACTCTGATGTAGTTTCGATGTTTATGGTAAAAACGTGTCTGAAATGTGGCGCTGAAGGACTTCTTTTGTTCACTTTGCATTTTGGAAACTGATAAAAAGAAAGAATTATTTATATTTCTGATGCATTCTTTGTTTACAGCATTTTTCAAACCTGAGTGAAACTTTTGCAGGTTATTTGTCTTGTTTATCTTTTTCAGATTTATTCTCTCGTTACTCGTTCTGAGACGCTTCGTTCTCGTCTGGAGGTCGTTTATTTGAAGATAATTGTCAGGTAAAGTGATCTTCCTGCGTGGACACATAATTTCACTACTTTTAAGCCATTTTCTGATAGATTTAAGTGTTTAGATTGTCATGTTTTGGCGGAGCTTTTTGGCCGTGCGTTTCCTGAGACAGACACACACCTGGTCGTCTGCAGGTGGCGCTCTGGAGGCTCAGGTGTGACGCAGGAGCACAGGCTGCACGTCACAGCCTTTCAATACTTCATTTACATACGGGCAGTTATTTCGGGCACTTATTTTTTCACTTGGGCCACATGAGAAACAGAAAATATTGTGGAGCAAAGCAGCAAATCTCATTGTTCTGACGCTGCACCGACTGGGAAGAGTTTATGTTCAGACTAAACAGTGGAAAAAGAAGCTTCCGAACAAAAAAGTGGAATTAAAAAAACACCTTTAAAATAAAAGGAAAGCAGCTTTAGTCCAGGCATGAGGGAAACTTATAAAATATGTTTATTTAGTAATTCCAAATAAGCTGAAACAGATGTGTGTGTGTGTGTGTGTGTGTGTGTGTGTGTGTGTGTGTATGTGTGTGTGTGTGTGTGTGTGTGTGTGCTGCAGAACACAGCTCTATTCTGGGCTCTGACAGGACATGGGGGGATGCGGTCTGTACGTTCACACACACACACACACACACCACTCCAGACCGGCTATTACACTGACAGCAAAGACGAAGTCCCGCCCCCTGTGGTCACATGGCTGCCAGCTGCAGAGGGGGCGAGGGGCGGGTGACACACGGCACATGTGTCCGCTAAGAGCTAAAACTGGACAACACACAGGCAATGCACAAGCAATACAGGGAAACACACGAGAAACAGATGAGAAACACACAAGAAACACACCAGAAACACACGCACAACACACCAGAAACACACCAGAAACACACAAACAACACACAAGAAACACATGACAAACACACGAGAAACACACGAGAAACACACGAGAAACACACCAGAAACACACCAGAAACACACGAGAAACACACCAGAAACACACCAGAAACACACGAGAAACACACCAGAAACACACCAGAAACACACCAGAAACACACCAGAAACACACACACAACACACCAGAAACACACCAGAAACACACCAGAAACACACCAGAAACACACACACAACACACCAGAAACACACCAGAAACACACCAGAAACACACACACAACACACCAGAAACACACCAGAAACACACACACAACACACCAGAAACACACCAGAAACACACCAGAAACACACCAGAAACACACACACAACACACCAGAAACACACACACAACACACCAGAAACACACACACAACACACCAGAAACACACCAGAAACACACCAGAAACACACCAGAAACACACACACAACACACCAGAAACACACACACAACACACCAGAAACACACACACAACACACCAGAAACACACCAGAAACACACCAGAAACACACCAGAAACACACCAGAAACACACACACAACACACCAGAAACACACCAGAAACACACACACAACACACCAGAAACACACCAGAAACACACCAGAAACACACACACAACACACCAGAAACACACCAGAAACACACACACAACACACCAGAAACACACCAGAAACACACCAGAAACACACACACAACACACCAGAAACACACACACAACACACCAGAAACACACGAGAAACACACCAGAAACACACCAGAAACACACACACAACACACCAGAAACACACCAGAAACACACCAGAAACACACACACAACACACCAGAAACACACACACAACACACCAGAAACACACGAGAAACACACCAGAAACACACACACAACACACCAGAAACACACGAGAAACACACCAGAAACACACCAGAAACACACCAGAAACACACACACAACACACCAGAAACACACCAGAAACACACACACAACACACCAGAAACACACCAGAAACACACACACAACACACCAGAAACACACCAGAAACACACACACAACACACCAGAAACACACGACAAACACACCAGAAACACACCAGAAACACACACACAACACACGAGAAACACACACACAACACACCAGAAACACACGAGAAACACACCAGAAACACACTAGAAACACACACACAACACACCAGAAACACACCAGAAACACACACACAACACACCAGAAACACACCAGAAACACACCAGAAACACACCAGAAACACACACACAACACACCAGAAACACACGAGAAACACACCAGAAACACACACACAACACACCAGAAACACACGAGAAACACACGAGAAACACACCAGAAACGCACCAGAAACACACCAGAAACACACCAGAAACACACACACAACACACCAGAAACACACCAGAAACACACCAGAAACACACCAGAAACACACACACAACACACCAGAAACACACCAGAAACACACCAGAAACACACCAGAAACACACCAGAAACACACACACAACACACCAGAAACACACCAGAAACACACCAGAAACACACCAGAAACACACACACAACACACCAGAAACACACCAGAAACACACCAGAAACACACCAGAAACACACCAGAAACACACCAGAAACACACCAGAAACACACCAGAAACACACCAGAAACACACACACAACACACCAGAAACACACCAGAAACACACCAGAAACACACCAGAAACACACACACAACACACCAGAAACACACCAGAAACACACCAGAAACACACCAGAAACACACACACAACACACCAGAAACACACCAGAAACACACCAGAAACACACCAGAAACACACCAGAAACACACACACAACACACCAGAAACACACCAGAAACACACACACAACACACCAGAAACACACGAGAAACACACCAGAAACACACACACAACACACCAGAAACACACACACAACACACCAGAAACACACCAGAAACACACCAGAAACACACACACAACACACCAGAAACACACCAGAAACACACCAGAAACACACCAGAAACACACACACAACACACCAGAAACACACCAGAAACACACACACAACACACCAGAAACACACCAGAAACACACACACAACACACCAGAAACACACGACAAACACACCAGAAACACACCAGAAACACACACACAACACACCAGAAACACACGAGAAACACACCAGAAACACACTAGAAACACACACACAACACACCAGAAACACACGAGAAACACACCAGAAACACACACACAACACACCAGAAACACACCAGAAACACACCAGAAACACACACACAACACACCAGAAACACACGAGAAACACACCAGAAACACACACACAACACACCAGAAACACACGAGAAACACACCAGAAACGCACCAGAAACACACCAGAAACACACCAGAAACACACCAGAAACACACCAGAAACACACACACAACACACCAGAAACACACCAGAAACACACCAGAAACACACCAGAAACACACCAGAAACACACACACAACACACCAGAAACACACCAGAAACACACCAGAAACACACACACAACACACCAGAAACACACCAGAAACACACCAGAAACACACACACAACACACCAGAAACACACCAGAAACACACCAGAAACACACCAGAAACACACACACAACACACCAGAAACACACCAGAAACACACCAGAAACACACACACAACACACCAGAAACACACCAGAAACACACCAGAAACACACCAGAAACACACACACAACACACCAGAAACACACGAGAAACACACCAGAAACACACACACAACACACCAGAAACACACCAGAAACACACGAGAAACACACCAGAAACACACCAGAAACACACACACAACACACCAGAAACACACCAGAAACACACCAGAAACACACACACAACACACCAGAAACACACCAGAAACACACCAGAAACACACCAGAAACACACCAGAAACACACACACAACACACCAGAAACACACCAGAAACACACCAGAAACACACCAGAAACACACACACAACACACCAGAAACACACCAGAAACACACCAGAAACACACACACAACACACCAGAAACACACCAGAAACACACCAGAAACACACACACAACACACCAGAAACACACCAGAAACACACACAACACATCAGAAACACACCAGAAACACACCAGAAACACACACACAACACACCAGAAACACACCAGAAACACACCAGAAACACACCAGAAACACACCAGAAACACACACACAACACACCAGAAACACACGAGAAACACACGAGAAACACACCAGAAACACACCAGAAACACACCAGAAACACACACACAACACACCAGAAACACACCAGAAACACACCAGAAACACACCAGAAACACACACACAACACACCAGAAACACACCAGAAACACACGAGAAACACACGAGAAACACACCAGAAACACACACACAACACACCAGAAACACACCAGAAACACACCAGAAACACACCAGAAACACACACACAACACACCAGAAACACACGAGAAACACACCAGAAACACACACACAACACACCAGAAACACACCAGAAACACACACACAACACACCAGAAACACACGACAAACACACCAGAAACACACCAGAAACACACACACAACACACGAGAAACACACGAGAAACACACCAGAAACACACTAGAAACACACACACAACACACCAGAAACACACGAGAAACACACCAGAAACACACCAGAAACACACCAGAAACACACACACAACACACCAGAAACACACCAGAAACGCACCAGAAACACACCAGAAACACACCAGAAACACACCAGAAACAAAACAGGCCACAGTGCGATTCTTCTGCTGCACTATAAGCAGAGCTGCACAGATGCAACGTGACGAGTTAAACGTTCTAAATGTGTCAAACATTAGGGGCAAACTCACAGTAAGACTTCAGAGTCGTGCAGGAGCCTGGATCTCCCCTAAAGCACCTGCCCAGTGTGAGCGCCACCGAACCGAGCCCGGGCACCACACCTCCAACCGCCGATACCACTCGCCCATATTTTAAGAACAAAAAGTCTGCTGGCAAAAAACTTCCTCCAGACGAGAATGAAGCGAACGAGTAAGACGATAATAAATCTGAAAACAACATGAATAACCTGATAAAAGAGACATTTACAGTGCTGGGACCAGTGTTCACGTGCCCCATGTGCTGAAAATCCACTGCAGAAAAGGCTGAGTGCACCAAAACCAAACTCAGAACCAAACTCAGAACCAAACTCAGAACCAAACTCAGAACCAAACTCCAGCAGCTCCAAGAACCACAGGTGTGAACAGAAACTACAAGATGCAAAACTTCTGCAGCCAGAATCAGTCAAGATCGAGCGTTTTTTATGACCGATATCGAACCCTAACCCATGGCCGATAACCTCTGACGATATTTTTGGGGCGATATGTGGGGAAATTTGGATTATTTCCCCTTAATTATGTCACTTGAATTCACTACAAACTCACCCACAGCATTTTTTTTACCAGGAACCTTTAAGAGGGGGCGGCGTACTCATGTTTTCAGCAGTTTTCTCTCCGCACCAGTGTTTAAATACAGATTTATGTGTTTTTTTTAGGCAGCAAAGTTCAGGCCTCGGCTGGAGATTTAAGGCCGATGTGCTGAAAAGTCGGCCTGATACATCGTTCTGTCGCTAATAACGACACACACACACACACACACTCACACACACACACACACACACACACACACACACACACACACACACACACACTTTAGTTAGAAACACATAAGCCACATTTTTCAGATGTTTTATGAACTTCAAGGACCCGGATCCAATTTTCTTCACAGGGAGAAACAGAATAAAACAAAGTCTCTGCAGGAAAACTGGAATTTCCCTCAGGATCAGTAAAGTATTTTTCTGTCTTTAGTGGGTGTGGGTGCAGTGGGTGGTACCTTGGTGGGGCTGGGTGCAGTGGGTGTGGGTGCAGTGGGTGGTACCTTGGTGGGGCTGGGTGCTGGTGGGTGTGGGTGCAGTGGGTGGTACCTTGGTGGGGCTGGGTGCAGTGGGTGTGGGTGCAGTGGGTGGTACCTTAGTGGGGCTGGGTGCAGTGGGTGTGGGTGCAGTGGGTGGTACCTTGGTGGGGCTGGGTGCAGTGGGTGTGGGTGCAGTGGGTGGTACCTTGGTGGGGCTGGGTGCAGTGGGTGTGGGTGCAGTGGGTGGTACCTTGGTGGGGCTGGGTGCTGGTGGGTGTGGGTGCAGTGGGTGGTACCTTGGTGGGGCTGGGTGCAGTGGGTGTGGGTGCAGTGGGTGGTACCTTAGTGGGGCTGGGTGCAGTGGGTGTGGGTGCAGTGGGTGGTACCTTGGTGGGGCTGGGTGCAGTGGGTGTGGGTGCAGTGGGTGGTACCTTGGTGGGGCTGGGTGCTGATGGGTGTGGGTGCAGTGGGTGGTACCTTGGTGGGGCTGGGTGCTGGTGGGTGTGGGTGCAGTGGGTGGTACCTTGGTGGGGCTGGGTGCAGTGGGTGTGGGTGCAGTGGGTGGTACCTTGGTGGGGCTGGGTGCTGGTGGGCGTCTGCGTCTCTTTGCTGTAGGACACGAGCTCTTTGGGCTGAAAGTCGACCTGAGTGATTCTGGACACACCGAGTCTCTGCAGCCGCCGCCTGACGCACAAAAAACACATCTGTACATTTATTCTGTAAAAATATGAACAAGAAAATACAAGAGATGGAGGAGGAGAGAGGAAAGAGGAAGAGGAAGGAGGAGGGAGGAGGGAGGGGGGAGGAGGGAGGAAGTAGGAGGGAGGAGGGAGGAAGTAGGAGGGAGGGGGGGGGGGTAGGAAGGAGGAGGGAGGAAGTAGGAGGGAGGAGGGAGGGGGGAGGAAGTAGGAGGTAGGAGGGAGGAGGTAGGAGGGAGGAGGAGACGTACCCGAGCTCGGAGTCGGAGTGGAGCTGGAGGACGGAGGGGTCTGTGTCCCACTGCAGTGTCCTGAGAGAACCAGCAGAGGGCGAGAGAGCACAGAGAGCAGGAGGGTTACACAGGGATTAAACACACACACACACAGAAACACACAGAAGCACACACACACAGAAACACACACAGAAACACACACACACACACAGAAACACACAGAAACACACACAGAAACACACACACAGAAACACACACACAGAAACACACACAGAAACACACACACACACAGAAACACACACAGAAACACACACACACAGAAACAAACACACACACAGAAACACACAGAAGCACACACACACAGAAACACACACAGAAACACACACACACACAGAAACACACAGAAGCACACACACACAGAAACACACACACACGCAGAAACACACACACACACACAGAAACACACAGAAACACACACATACAGAAACACACACACACAGAAACACACAGAAACACACGCACACAGAAACACACACACAGACACAGAAACACACAGAAACACACACACACAGAAACACACGCACACAGAAACACACACACAGACACAGAAACACACAGAAACACACACACACACACAGAAACACACACACACACAGAAACACACAGAAACACACACACACACACAGAAACACACAGAAACACACACACACACACACAGAAACACACAGAAACACACACACACACACAGAAACACACACACACACAGAAACACACACACACAGAAACACACACACACACACAGAAACACACACACACACACACACAGAAACACACACACACACAGAAACACACAGAAACACACAGAAACACACACACACAGAAACACACACACACACACAGAAACACACAGAAACACACATACAGAAACACACACACGCACACAGAAACACACACACGCACACAGAAACACACACACAGACACAGAAACACACAGAAACACACACACACACACAGAAACACACACACCCTATGATCGGGCGCACAGACCCTATGATCGGGCGCACATCTCTCGTGTAGAATTGTGAAGTTTCATGTTGTTGGGCTCCACGGTCTTTAGCCACAGCCTGTTTCCAGTTACTACAGCCACACTCACAAAGCCCTGATCCAATGATCCAGATTTTCTTGTGCTCCTCAGCTGGTCTAAGCCATTTTCGTGAATGTATTTTTTGGTGAAAATACAAACTGATTCCAGTGACTCACTGTCCTTTAGCCTGTTTTCGATCATTTAAACTATCTGACGTGTCTGCAGCAGCTCAACAGACGCTGAACTCAAATGTAATAAGTTTACTGAGCGACCAGTGAGCCCCGACAACCAAAATTATACCATCTCCCCGTTTGGTTTTATTGAAGTTACAGTTTGCACATATAATGAAATTTTAATGTTAAAATATTATACAATAATAATTTTAAAATAGTTATAATAACTAAAAGTTTTTTTTCGGCAGGTGCTGGAAGGGGGCACAAATGGCCACTAGGTGGGGCACGGCACACAAATGCCCCACCCTGCCGCCGACACCGTGTAACACACACAAACACACACACAAACACACACACACACACAGTGAGTGTCTCTGTAACACACACACACACAAACACACACACAAACACACACACAAACACACACACACAAACACACACACAAACACACACACAAACACACACACAAACACACACACACAAACACACACACACAAACACACACACAAACACACACACAAACACACACACACAAACACACACACAAACACACACACACACTGTGAGTGTGTCTGCTCCTGTTCAGGCCGAGGAGCCTCACTCAGGACAGAAGATGGTCAAACATGGACAGAAGTGTGAACGACTCACCTGGAGCTCGGAGCTGCAGCCTGGGGTCGAGTGAACCTGAACACACACACACAGACGCACACACACACACACACATGGAAAAACACATGGACACAGATGGACACAGGCACATGGACACACATGGACACAGATGCAGAGGCTCAGATTCATCAGTATCGGTACAAACTGAGCCCTCAAAAAGGAGCGATTCTCATGCAAAAAAAAAAGAAAAAAAACTGAAAATGTCCCCAGAGAAAATGCAGCTGAAGTTCAGTGTTTGTTTTTGTTGGACATAAATGTGATGTTTAGACCAGCTGAAGCTGGAGCAGAGATAACGGGACCAGGGTAAGAAAGAACTGATCTGGTGCATTTTAACACGGAAGACGTGTAGAAATGGGTGGATATTGTATCGCATACAATGAAAAGTCACTGGTCTCACCATCTGCAGACTGAACGATCTGCACCATAATGACACTTTTAGCTGCCACACGGCTTCAGGTTAAGGCCGAGCGATAATGTGTCACAATTACACTTTTATCACAGTTTATTTACAGTGAAAGTCTTGGAAATGTTGAGTTCACCAAGTGGAAATTCAGACACCACTAAACCCTGAGCCCTGAACACTGAACTGAGCGAGCGCAGCGGGGATGAGGTCATGTGACTGCAGGTGTGAGTGGGCGTGGCCTCACCTGCCCGCGGCCCCGCCCTCTGCGGAGTCCTGACTTCCTGTCTCACTGGGCGTGCTCAGAGACTTGGATGGGGACATGGGGGCGGGCACTGGACACAGAAGGGTTAAAGATCCTGTTTACACACGTTTAACGCACAAACCTGCACATTCAGCTCTGCTCTCAGACTGAAAACACTCTGTTCCACCTTGTGACGTCATCATGTGGTGACACAGGAAGTGCTTCACTGTGTTTTTAAACTCCACACACCTTCACTAGAATCACCTCTGGAGTTACCTCAGGGCTGAAGTTATGTGTGTGTGTTTAAGTTTGGTCTAAAAACACATTTACTCACTGGTGTTTAACACGGCATGAGAACTGTGTGCTCCTCTGACTGTTTTTATATGATTTCATTTGCTATTTTTCCCTGTGCAGCACTTTGGAGACTCTGAGTTGGTAAAATGTGCCGTACAAATGAAGAAATAAAGTGGTGTTGTACCGAGAGACGGCTCAGGGGAGATGCCGATGCTCTGCAGAAGAGCCTCTGTCTCCCTCCTCTTCCGGTCCAGATCTGAGTCCTCAGTGATGGTCTCAGTCTTCTGCTGGATCTCAGCCTGTACACACACACACACACACACACACACACACACACACACACACACACACACACACACACACACACACACACACACACACACACATACACACACACACACACACACACATACACACACACACATACACACACACACACACACACACACACACACACACACACACACATACACACACACACACATACACACACACACACACACACACACACACACATACACACACACATACACATACACACACACACACATACACACACACATACACATACACACACAGAGACACACACACACACACAACATCCCTTTAGTTTAACTGTTCAGATGTTTGGTCCCAGTTTGTGGCTCATGATGATGAAGGTTTAAGATGCAGACGATGAAACAAAGGCTCAGGGGTGTGTCCTCACTGCACATTATGACACCTGCCCTGACACCTGCCCTTACAGGTGCAAGGACAGGTGCAAGGGCAGGTGCAAGGACAGGTGTAAGGACAGGTGCAAGGACAGGTGTAAGGACAGGTGCAAGGACAGGTGTAAGGACAGGTGTAAGGACAGGTGCAAGGACAGGTGCAAGGACAGGTGTAAGGACAGGTGCAAGGACAGGTGTAAGGACAGGTGTAAGGGCAGGTGCAAGGACAGGTGCAAGGGCAGGTGCAAGGGCAGGTGCAAGGGCAGGTGCAAGGACAGGTGCAAGGGCAGGTGCAAGGACAGGTGTAAGGACAGGTGTAAGGACAGGTGTAAGGACAGGTGTAAGGACAGGTGCAAGGGCAGGTGGTGTTTGGTCCTGACCTTCCTCGACTCCTTCTTCTTCCTTTCCTCCTCCTTCCTCTTCTTCTCCTCGCGGATCTGGGCCAGACGCTGCTTCTTCCTCTCCAGCTCCGCCTTCAGGTCACTTTTGTCCGACATGTTCACTGCATAAACAATCAACAGAAACGTTTCAGTCATGCAGATGGAAGTTTCAGTCACGCAGACACATGTTTCTGTCACGCAGACGCACATTTGAGCTGCGCAGACGCATGTTTGGGTCATGGAGGCGCACGTTTGGGTCACGCAGACACAGGTTTCAATCATGCAGAAGAACGTTTGGGTCACGCAGAAGCACGTTTGGGTCACACAGACGCAGGTTTGGGTCACGCAGACGCAGGTTTGGGTCACGCAGACGCAGGTTTGGGTCACGCAGACGCACGTTTGGGTCACGCAGACGCAGGTTTGGGTCACGCAGACGCAGGTTTGGGTCACGCAGACGCACGTTTGGGTCACGCAGACGCAGGTTTGGGTCACGCAGACGCATGTTTGGGTCACGCAGACGCAGGTTTCAATCATGCAGACACACGTTTGGGTCACGCAGACGCACGTTTGGGTCATGCAGAAGCACGTTTGGGTCACGCAGAAGCACGTTTGGGTCACGCAGAAGCACGTTTGGGTCACGCAGACGCAGGTTTGGGTCACGCAGACGCAGGTTTGGGTCACGCAGACGCAGGTTTGGGTCACGCAGAAGCACGTTTGGGTCACGCAGAAGCACGTTTGGGTCACGCAGACGCAGGTTTGGGTCACGCAGAAGCACGTTTGGGTCACGCAGAAGCACGTTTGGGTCACACAGAAGCACGTTTGGGTCACGCAGAAGCACGTTTGGGTCACGCAGAAGCACGTTTGGGTCACGCAGAAGCACGTTTGGGTCACGCAGAAGCACGTTTGGGTCACGCAAAAGCACGTTTGGGTCACGCAGAAGCACGTTTGGGTCACGCAGAAGCACGTTTGGGTCACGCAGACACACGTTTGCACATCTGAGCCTGTGTCCCCAGAGCCTGGACCTGCAGACGGAGGACGAGCCTCATGTGAAGCTCAGAACACTGCAAATTTGATCTGCCCAAGATTTTAAAACTTATAATATCAGGTTCTTCATGTTGTTTTCAGATTTATTATTGACTCGTTCTGAGACGCTTCATTCTCAACTAGAGGTCGTTCATTTTAAGATCACTTCTCAAGTACAATCTGATAGATTTAAGTATTTAGATCTTAATCTTTTTTGCAGTGAACCTCCCTGAGCTGCAGAGGCTGCACTAGCACTGATTTAGGACTGCTGTAGGTGCTGGAGTTTAGGGAGAGTCCGTTCAGATCAGAGACACATTTTATGTTTAAACACACTGGATTTCAGCTTTGAACCAGCAACCCAAAGGAGAGCATCATGTGAGGCTCATTCTGCTCTGATTGGAGAATCGTCTAGAACCAAAACATCAAATTAGAACAAAACAGTTTGTCCATCGTGTCCAGTGTTTTTGTACTGATCACTAAACATTAGAATTGTGCTCAGTAAAAGCTGTGTTAGATCTGAGCATGTTTACCTCAGATGTGGGGACACATTAGGTCATTAAGTCACTATTTAGTCAGATAAAAACATCCACCATCTTCTTCCGCTTATCCGGGGCCGGGTCGCAGGGGCAGCAGTCTAAGCAGGGGCTCCCAAGCTTCCTCCTCCCCAGCCACTTCCCCCTTCCTGGACCCCGAGTCGTTCCCAGGCCCAGAGACATAGTCCCTCCAGCGTGTCCTGGGTCTTCCCCGGGGCCTCCTACTGGTGGGACATGAACACCTCCCGAGGGAGGCGTCCAGGAGGCATCTGGCCCAGATGCCCGAGCCAACTCAGCTGGCTCCTCTCGACGTGGAGGAGCAGCGACTCTACTCCGAGCTCCTCCCGTGTGACCGAGCTCCTCACCCTATCTCTAAGGGAGCGCCCGGCCACTCTGCGGAGGAAACTCATTTCGGCCGCTTGTATCCGCGATCTCGTTCTTTCGGTCATTACCCAGAGCTCATGACCATAGGTGAGGGGAGGAACGTGACTGAGGTAAATCGAGAGCTCCGCCTTTCGGCTCAGCTCCTCTTCACCACAACGGTCCGATGCAGCGACCGCATCACCGCCGACGCTGCACCGATCCACCTGTCAATCTCACGCTCCATCCTCCCCTCACTGTGAACAAGACCCCGAGATACTTGAACTCCTCCACCTGAGGCAGAGACTCCCCACCCACCCGGAGAGGGCAATCCACCTTTTTCCGGTCGAGAACCATGGCCTCAGATTTGGAACAGCTGATTCTCATCCCGGCCGCTTCACACTCGGCTGCAAACCGCCCCAGTGCTGCAGGTCCTGGTTCGATGAAGCCAACAGGACAACATCATCCGCAAAAAGCAGCGATGAAATCCTGTGGCCCCTGAACTGGACCCCCTCCGGCCCCTGGCTGCACCTAGAAATTCTGTCCATAAATACAATGAACAGAACCGGTGACAAAGGGCAGCCCTGGAGTCCAACATGCACCGGGAACAGGTCTGACTTACTGCCGGCAATGCGAACACAGCTCCTGCTCCGGTCATACAGGGACCGGACAGCCCTTAGCAAAGGGCCCCGGACCCCATACTCCCGGAGCACCCCCCACAGGGCACCACGAGGGACACGGTCGAATGCCTTCTCCAGGTCCACAAAACACATGTGGACTGGTTGGGCAAACTCCCATGAACCCTCGAGCACCCGATGGAGGGTGTAGAGCTGGTCCAGTGTTCCACGACCAGGCCGAAAACCACACTGCTCCTCTTGAATCCGAGGTTCGACTATCGGCTGGACTCTCCTCTCCAGCACCCTGGCATAGACTTTACCGGGGAGGCTGAGGAGTGTGATTCCCCTGTAGTTGGAACACACCCTCTGGTCCCCCTTCTTATACAGAGGGACCACCACCCCGGTCTGCCAGTCCAGAGGTACTGTTCCCGACCGCCACGCGATGTTGCAGAGACGTGTCAGCCAAGACCCACAACACCCAGAGACTTAAGGTCCTCAGGACGGATCTCATCCACCCCCGGAGCCTTGCCACCGAGGAGCTTTCCGACCACCTCAGTGACTTCGGCCAGGGTGATGGGTGAGTCCACCTCTGGGTCCTCAGCCTCGGCCTCCTCTTCGGAGGACGTGACGGTGGGATTGAGGAGATCCCCAAAGTTTTCCTTCCACCGCCCGACAACATCCCCAGTCGAGGTCAGCAGCTCTCTCCCTGCACTGTAAACAGTGTTGGTGGAGCACCGCTTCCCTCTCCTGAGGCGCCGGACGGTTTGCCAGAATGTCCTTGGGGCCTCCCCGAACTCCTCTCAGACCCAAGTTTTTGCCTCTGCAACCGCCCGGGCTGCAGCACGCTTGGCCCGACGGTACCTGTCAGCTGCCTCAGGAGGACAGGGGACTCCTTCTTCAGCTTGACGGCATCCCTTACTTCTGGTGTCCACCACCGGGTTCGGGGATTGCCGCCACAACAGGCACCACAGACCTTACGGCCACAGCTACGAGCAGCCGCATCGACAATAGAGGCCGAGAACGAAGCCACTCGGACTCCATGTCCCCAGCCTCCCCCGGGATCCGGGAGAAGCTCCCGGAGGTGAGTTGAAGGCCGCACCGACAGAAGGTTCCGCCAGACGTTCCCAACAGACCCTCACGATACGCTTGGGCCTGCCAGGTCTTTCCAGCTTCCTCCTCCGCCAGCGGACCCAACTCACCACCAGGTGGTGCTCTACAGCTCTGCCCCTCTCTTCACCCGAGTGTCCAAGACACACGGCCGGAGGACAGATGACACGACAACAAAGTCGATCATCGACCTCCGGCCTCGGGAGTCCTGGTGCCACGTGCACCGATGGACCCCCTTGTGCTCGAACATGGTGTTCGTTATGGACAAACTGTGACTAGCACAGAAGTCCAATAACAGAACACCGCTCGGGTTCAGATCAGGGAGGCCGTTCCTCCCAATCACCCCTCTCCAAGTGTCACTGTCGTTGCCCTCGTGGGAGTTGAAGTCCCCCAGTAGAACAATGGAATCCCCGGTCGGTGCACTGTCCAGTCCCCCTCCCAGAGACTCCAAGAAGGCCGGGTACTCTGCACTGCTGTTCGGCCCGTAGGCCGACACCACAGTGAGAGACCTGTCCCCGACCCGAAGGCGCAGGGACGCGACCCTCTCGTTCACCGGGGTAAACTCCAACACGCAGCGGCTGAGCTGAGGGGCGATGAGCCCACGCCAGCTCCAACGCCAGAGAAATGGAGAGTCCAACAGGAGGTGAGGCCGACTATATCTAGCCGGTAATGCTCAACCTCCCGCACCAGCTCAGGCTCCTCCCCCACAGCGAGGTGACTCCATGTCCCCAGAGCTAGTCTCCATGTCCGGAGATCCAGTTGCCGAGGCCCCTGCCTTCGACCGCCGCCCAGATCTCTCTCCACCCGACCCCTATGGCTCCTCATGGGTGGTGGGTCCACCAGAGGACGGTCCCACGTCGCTAGGGCTGGGCCCGGCCGGGCTCCATGGGGAAAGGCCCGGCCACCAGGCGCTCGCCAACGTGCACCCACCCCCAGGCCTGGCTCCAGGGTGGGGCCCCGGTGACGCCATTCCAGGCGACGTATCGGGCCTCTGAATGTAGTTCATCATAGGGTCTTCTGAACCGCTCTTTGTCTGACCCGTCCCCCCGGACCTGTTTGCCTTGGGTGACCCGACCAGGGGCATAAAGCCCCCGACAACACAGCTCCTGGGATCATTCGGGCTCAAACCTCCACCAGGTTAAGGTGGCGGTTCAAGGAGGGGCAGATAAAAACATGTTGCTTTATTATTATCGTGTCATGTTTACTGCACTGAAAACTGTAGACAAACATGCGCATTTACTCTGAGCGGGCTCGCTTCTCCACAAACCTGACTCTTATTTGTTGCTCCTGTTTGTTTCCCAGTAAATCTTGTTTCTTTAGCTGTAATCTTGGCATAAAATGTATAAATCTCTATGTTCTGAAGTATGGAAGATCTATTTACTCGAGCCCCGTGTCCCAGTTTTATACAAGAAATGCCCCAGTGTCCCTATTTTGGACCAATTTAATCCTCACCAGCAATAAATAGAGGCAGAAACTGTCATTTGTTTCAGTAAAATACAGGAAATCTGCTTTAAAATGACCAAAACATGAAGAAAATGTGACTATTCTGACTCATGTTCGTCATGAATGGTCTCTGCAGAACAGTTTACTTTAATAATGCGCTCGTTTCACTATTTTATTACCAAACAGTAAAAAACTGTGATGTCCCAGTTTTTTAGTTTGAAAATCTGGCCACCCTGTGCTTTAAATTACACTGGATTCATTTAAGACCCACCACACCGTGACGCAGATATGACCAGGGCTCAACCAGGCAGTTTGGAGTCTTCCATAAAATAGACAAATGCACGTTTTTAACACGGATGCCCTACCACACTCACCTCAGTGTGCAGCTAGCTTACATATGTCCCAGTTCCACAGCTCCAGGTCTGTCCAGAGGCTCAGCGGAGGGAGGATAAAGAAGAGCCCTGAGCGCAGCGGGAGTGTGGGTCTGCGTGGGTCTGCGTGGGTCTGCGTGCTCCGGGTCTCGCCCCTCCTCACCTCGCGTGGATTCCGCTGTGTCACGGTAAAGATGCTGTCTCACTGCTGCTCCAGCCCTCCGCACATCCTCCTCCCCGGGTGTGCCTCTGCCGTCTGCCCGGCTCTCAGCGCTCCGGCCCCGGCGCGTCCCTGCTCCCTGTCCCCGGCTCTCGGCGCTCCTCTCCGGGCGTGTTTGGCTTCCGTGCGCCGGGTTGGATCAGGTGCACGTCCACATCCGCGGTCCAGAGCTGGAGGATGCAGCCGGAGGAGGAGAGGAAATCCCGCCTCTCATCCGCACATGATCCGCTCGTTACGCGCGGCTGAGGTGAGAGCTCCGGAGCCGCGGCGACACCGTGTGGACACAGGGAGAACTGCCACGGGGGAAAGTGGAGCGAGTGAAGAGAAAAAGATGTTCTGATGCCGAGAATATAGACATATAATCATATAGTAGTAGTAGTAGTAGTATACAGTAGTAGTAATGGTAGTAGTAGTAGTAGTAGTAGTGGTAGTAGCAGTATATAGTAATATAGTAGTATTTTTATTTATTTATTTATTTATTTATTTATTTGATAGGGACAATGCACATTAATGAACATATGTTATAAACAAATGTAAATATGCCGGATTATTGCTACAAACCTAATTTACATCCGCAGTCCCTGGGCAGGTAAATACAGCACACAACAGAACATTAGTAACACAAGAAAAAGGTTAAGAAAAATAAAAGAGCATTTTGACTAATGATCACATGACTGGTTTGCTTTTAGCCACAGTTTGAGTTGAGTTTTGAAAGTGAGAATGGAATGGAATTAGTTTCCCATCAAAGACCTTTAGCGATTTTTTATAGAGTGATTCAGTTATTTTGAGTGTGCTCACATTACCTAAAGACCAACCTGTGATACAGTATTTAATGTGAGAGCATTGAGTGGAGAAAAACTCTCACAGAATCAGAAGTTATAAATGGCCTGATTTGTCTAAAGTTTTGAAGATTAAATTTTACAGTTTTAACAAATCTTTTAACATGAACATATAGTAATATAGTAGTAGTAGTAGTAGTAGTAGTAGTAGTAGTAGTAGTAGTAGTAGTAGTAGTAGTAGTAGTAGTAGTATATACAGTAGTATAATATAGTAGAACTGGTACAACGTCACAGAGACCAAGACCGGACTAAGAAAGAACCAATTCAGCAAGATGTGAGTCTGGACCAGGACTAAACCAGGACTAAACCAGGACTAAACCAGGACTAAACCAGGACTAAACCAGGACTAAACCAGGACTAAACCAGGACTGAACCAGGACTAATAATTTTTTCCAGGAACGGGACTTGTGTGAAGACAGGGGCAGACATAACGGTCAATGGACACGTGGCCAAAGCCGAGAGTAAGTCCTGGTTTAGTTCAGTGTCAGATGCCCTCCCTGTGTGTCAGATGCCCTCCCTGTGTGTCAGATGCCCTCCCTGTGTGTCAGATGCCCTCCCTGTGTGTCAGATGCCCTCCCTGTGTGTCAGATGCCCTCCCTGTGTTGCAGTGCACAACATCACGAGTGAGTTCCATTTCGTGCCCTTGGGTGACTCGGTCATTCTGGACATCAGAGCCTTCAGCGCCGATGTCCGAGACTTCGTCCAGAAACTCCACATGGACTCGTCCAGGTTCAGCCCTGAGCTCCGGGTCCACAGCTTCTACCTTATGAGTAAGACCCCCCTCCATCCAGCAGCAGTCTAAGCAGGAACTCCCAGACTTCCTTCACCCCAGGCCAGTGGTTCTTAACTTGTGTTCGATGGAGCCCCAGGGGTTCAATGAGTCAATCTCAGGGGTTCAGGGTCAGACTCACATCCAACTCATACGATTGGTGATGTCTCGCCCCGTTTGGCCGTTATTGGCTGCAGGAAATTTTGTGCGTGCAATAGTCTGTGACTGTTGTGATGGTGTCGTGTCATTTCTTTCTTAATATTTTCCCTTCATACGAACTATGTCGAGCAAAAAAAGAAAGTGGTTGGATGAATGTGTGAATATGGATTCACTCGTGTGCAGCAATAAAATATATAAACCTGTGTTTGAATTAGAAAAAACATATTTTATCTTTCCAATTAAGAAGGGTTCAGTGAATGTGCAAATGAAACTAATGGGGTTCAGCACCTTCAACAAGGTTCAGAACCACTGGCCCAGACACTTCCTCCAACTCCTCCTGGACCCTGAGGAGTTCCCAGGTCCACAGACAGAGTCCCTCCAGTGGGTCCTGGGTCTTCCCCGGGGCCTCTTCCCGGTGGGACATGAACACCTCCTGAGGGAACAGACACTCCTCCCCTCAGGAGCAGCGGCTCTACTCCGAGCTCCTCCCCCTCTCTCTTAGGGAGCTCCCAGGCGCTCTGCGGAGGAAACTCATTTGGGCCACTTGTATCGGCGATCTCGTCCTTTCGGTCATTCCCCAGAGCTCATGACCAAAGGTGACAGGAGGAACATAGACTGGGGGAAATCAAGAGCTTTTGGCCAGGGTGATGGACGAGTCTGAGTCCCCAGCCTCTGCCTCCTCGGAGGAGGACATGACAGTGGGATTCAAAAAGTTTTCCTTCCTCCGCCCGACAACCTTTTCAGTCGAGGTCAGCAGCTCTCCTCCTGCACTGTAAACAGTGTTGGTGAAGCTCTGCTTCCCCCTCCTGAGGCGCCGGATGGTTTGCCAGAATTTATTTGAGGCCATCAAAGCCCGATAGGACTCCTTGTTCAGCCTGACGGCATCCAGTACTTCTGGTGTCCACCACCGGGTCCAGGGTTTGCCGCTGTGACAGGCACCACAGACCTTACGGCCACATCTACGAGTGGCCGCATTGACAATAGAGGCCGAGAATGAAGCCACGCAGACTCCATGTTCCCAGCCTCCCCTGGGATCCGGGAGAAGCTCCCAGAGGTGTGAGTTGAAGACCGCACCAACAGAGGTTCCTCCAGATGTTCCCAACAGACCCTCACGATACGCTTGGGTCTGCCAGGTCTTTCCGTCTTCCTCCTCTGACCCAACTCACCACCAGGTGGTGCTCTACAGCTCTGCCCCTCTCTTCACCCGAGTGTCCAAGACACACGACCGGAGCTCAGAGGACACGACAACAAAGTGGATCCTGGAGCTCCGGCCGAGGTCCTGGTGCCACCTGCACTGATGGACCTTGTGCTGGAACATAGAGTTTGTTATGGACAAACTGTGACTCGCACAGAGTCCAATAACAGAATCCGCTTGGGTTCAGATCAGGGAGACTGTTCCTCCTGATCACCTCCAGGTGTCACTGTCGCCCACGTGGGCGTTGAAGTCCCCAGTAGAACCTCAGTCCCCGGGTGCAGTGTCCAGTCCCCCTCCCAGAGACTCCCAGAGGCCTGGTCCTCTGCACTGCTGTGGGGCCCATAGGCCGACACCACAGTGAGAGACCTGCCCCCGACCCGAAGGGACGACCCTCTCCTTCCCCGGGGTGAACTCCGACACTCAGTGGCTGAGCTGTGGCCATGAGCCACACCAGCTCCAACACCACAGAAATGGAGAGTCCAGCCCCTCTGAAGGAGTCGGGTTCAGAGCCCAGGCTGTGCAGGAGGTGAAGCCGACTGTATCTGACGGTAACGCTCCACCTCCCGCACAAGCTCAGGCTCCTCCCCCGAGGTGATGTTCCATGTCCCCAGAGCCAGACTCCATGTCCGCAGATCCGGTCGTCGAGCCCTTTAACTGCCGCCAGATCTCCTTGCACTGGCCCCTTACGGATCCTCCTACGAGAGGACGGCTCCACTTTGCTCCTTCGGGCTGTGCCCGGTCAGACTCTGTGGGGGAGGTACAGCCACCAGCGCCCACCCCAGGTCTGGCCCCGTTAACACCGATCCGGGAGACGTAACTGTCCTGGTTTTGTTACTCGTCATTAGGGGCTTCTGAACCGCTCTTAGTCTGACCCGTCCCCAGGACCTGTTTGCCTGGGGTGACCCGACCAGGCACGAAGCCCCCGATAACTCAGCACCCGGGATCATTCACCTCCCAAACCCCTCACCACATAAAGGGACCCCCTTATTAGTGTCATTTAATGAATCAATGCATTAAGATCCTGTGGCCCCTGTAGACCGGTTGAGATCCTGTGGTCCCCTTTAGACCGGTTGAAATCCTGTGGTCCCTGTAGACAGTTGAGATCCTGTGGTCCCCTGTAGACCGGAGTTGAGATCCTGTGGTCCTTGTTGCAGGCAGACGGACCGATGTGAGTGACGCAGACCTGCAGCTGTTCAGAGACCACGCCCGGTGTGCAGGATTCAGAGGAGACCTGGACTACCAACAGCAGAGCAAGGGTCTGGACCAAGACTGAACCAGGACTGGACCAAGACTGACAGGACTGGACCGGGACCAGACCAGGACTGGATCAGGACTGAACCAGGACTAGACCAGGACTGGATTAAGACTGGACCAGGACTAAACCAGGACTGGATTAGGACTGGACCAGGACTAAATCCTGTCCTGTTTTTGCAGAGTACTGTTCAGAGGAGGAGGAGTACATCTTGATCGTGTTCTGAGGATTCTTCAGTGAAATAATAAAATCGTGGAATCGTTTGTGTCTCTGGTTTTGTGTCAGATCTTAGGACGTATTCACAACTTTGGGCTTGAGTCAGATTTAAAGACACTAAAGTTCGATTCCCCTGAAAGTCCAGACTTAATTTGAGGTGTGAATAAAGTGAACTCTGATCTGGACCAAACGAGTGGACTGAGACCCGCCTGAAGAGGTGGGTCTGGGTCCATTTCCAAACGGACTCTGGTGCGGTTCACTTATGGCCTGAATACAAACGGGCTCCATCCAAAACAAACACAGAAAACATGCGCCTTTTGGGGCTTCATGAGCCACTGTAGTCGCCGTCCCTTTGCATTGTGGGTATATTAAGTCATAAGAGCAGCAGCCCTGAGCCCTGCACAAACGTGGTGGAGCGAGGAGATGGTCTCATGGATGTTTGGGCAGATTCACACATCGCCCCATCACTGGAGAAGCACAAGAACACGCTCCTGTTTACTCTGAAGGAGCAGGTTTCACTCGGACTCTGAACGGTGCCGACTGAAAGTCAAGAGACTCCACCAAAGCTACGTGAAAGTACGAGATGCACTAAACAAGAGGGAATCAGGGAGATATACAAGAGAAATGTCCATGGGTCAATGAAGTACAAGCAGGCACCAGGCCAACAGTTTCTCCTGTGGACATAGTGGAGAGCCGCCCCACTGGGGGAGGCGTCCCAACAAAACATACATCAACCTGGAAGAGTTCATGAGGGACTGAGCACAGTGAGAACGTGATGCAGATTCATCTCAGTAGTTTGGGTTTCTTCATGTATCATAAATAATAATAAGTCACTTGGTAGATCTGAATACACAAGCCCCCACACTATGAACCTGCAGCTACATCCTCCCAGAGGACACAGCTTCAGCCCGGTGTGAGGACAGGGCTACACCAACAGGTCTACACCAGCTACACCAACAGGTCTACACCAACTACACCAACAGGTCTACACCTACACCAACAGGTCTGCACCAACTACACCAACAGGTCTACACCAACTACACCAACAGGTCTACACCAACTACACCAACAGGTCTACACCAACTACACCAACAGGTCTACACCAACTACACCAACAGGTCTACACCAACTACACCAACAGGTCTACACCAACTACACCAACAGGTCTACACCAACTACACCAACAGGTCTACACCAACTACACCAACAGGTCTACACCAACTACACCAACAGGGCTACACCACCTACACCCAACAGGTCTGCACCAACTACACCAACAGGTCTACACCAACTACACCAACAGGTCTACACCAACTACACCAACAGGTCTACACCAACTACACCAACAGGTCTACACCAACAGGTCTACACCAACTACACCAACAGGTCTACACCAACTACACCAACAGGTCTACACCAACTACACCAACAGGTCTACACCAACTACACCAACAGGTCCACACCAACTACACCAACTGTTTTGGACGGTGCCTTTTTTCACCCTGAAGTTCTTTAGTCTCTCTGTCCATGTTGTCTGGATCATGGGAACGTGGTCTGACCCAGACTCTCCTGGGGAAAGACGGGAATATTTAAAAGCAAGAACAGAACAATAACGGTAAAGCCTGTATCTGCTAATGAACATGTAAACTGTTATATGATGCAGTCTGGGCTGACTCTGGTGCGGTGGGCAGGCAGCAGCCCTGTGTTAAACCCAGGCAGAGGTCAGGACACTGACCCTGGATCTGTTTGCCTGTGTGGACCAGAGCCTGAACCAACACCAGGATTTACTCAGAATCACACAGGGCAGGACTATAACCAGATCCGGACTAAACCTGCACTTACAGGGACTTTGAGGGACCCAAAGACGACCAGAGCCAGACCGGATTGAGTGAGACCCAGAGGACCAGAGAAACATGAGGCTGTTTCTGAGTTTGGTTCTGATCCTGGCTCTGAGCGGGACCAGAGCACATCCGAGTCTGAGTCCCAAGACCGGACCAGAGACCAGACCTGAGACCGGACAAGAAACCAGACCTGAGACCAGACCTGAGACCGGACCAGAACCTGGACCTGAGACCGGACCAGAAACCAGACCTGAGACCAGACCTGAGACCGGACCAGAACCTGGGTCTGAGGAGTGCCGCAGACTGAGAGCTCCTCTGTCTCTGGAGGATAAGACCCCGGTGAGGACTTTGTTTAAACTACTGTTTGTCATGATACTAAAGAACTGACTCGATACTCGATACTTGATACCGATTCTGATTCCATAATAATAAAACTCTCTTTGTTTAGATGATCTCCTGTGATTTTCCACACGAAATAGAAGAACTTTCTTTTCTATTCCCATGTGTCCTTATATCTGTGGAATCCCTGGTTTAGTTCTGGTTCAGTCCTGAATTAGTCCTGGTTCAGTCCTGGTTTAGTCCTGGTTTAGACCTGGTTTAGACCTGGTTTAGTCCTGGTTTAGTCCTGGTTTAATCTACTTGTTCTGATACTAAGATCGCTCTAACAGTCTGACAGGTGAGGGGTGGACAGAATGACTCAAACACAGATGTGAGTGAGATCGATTTAACATCAGAACATGTTCAGAGTTCAGAAAGTGTTTGTGAATCCTGCTCTTAAAGCCTCATTACGTCACTTTTTTGCCTGAATCACACTTCCCTGTGTTAAACATGTGAGTGAAACCAAACCCAGCTCCAGGTCTGTGTGTGAAGAGGAAAGCGACGTTAGAACAGATCAGAGACCAGAGTCAGAGCCCTTTAAACTGATCTGGTTATGATCCTGGTCCAGGTCTTGGGGCGGTTCCACTTCCTGCTCGCCTTCACGGATCACGACCTCAGCAGAACCCTCATGAACCTCACCTCCAACTTCTGGAGCAACGTCACAGAGACCAAGACCGGACTAAGATTTAACCAATTCAGCGAGATGTGAGTCTGGACCAGGACTAAACCAGGACTAAACCAGGACTAAAGCAGGACTTTTTTAAATTTTTTTTTAGAAACGGGACATGTCAGAGGATTGTGATAAACGCAACAATCAACAGAGGGAAGGTCAAAGTCCAGAGTAAGTCCTGGTTTAGTTCTATGTCAGATGCCCTCCCCGTTTGTCAGATGTCCTCCCTGTGTGTCAGATGCCCTTCCTGTGTGTCAGATGTCCTCCCTGTGTTGCAGCGGACAACGTCACATCTGAGTTCCATTTCGTGCCTTTGGGTGACTCCTCGTTCATTCTGGATGTCAGAATCTTCGCCACTGATGTCCGAGAATACGTCAAGAAACGTCGCCTGGACTCATCCAGGTTCAGGCCTGTGCTCCGGGTCCACAACTTCTACCTCATGAGTAAGAGCTTCAAGGTGTGAGTTGAAGGTCCCCCTGACAGAGGTTCCTCCAGATGTTCCCAACAGACCCTCACGATACGCTTGGGTCTGCCAGGTCTTTCCGTCTTCCCCCTATGACCCAACTCTGCTCCTTCGGGCTGTGCCCGGTCAGACTCTGTGGGGGAGGTACAGCCACCAGCGCCCACCCCAGGTCTGGCCCCGTTAACACCGATCCGGGAGACGTAACTGTCCTGGTTTTGTTACTCGTCATTAGGGCTTCTGAACCACTCTTAGTCTGACCCGTCCCCCAGGACCTGTTTGCCTGGGGTGACCCGACCAGGGGCACGAAGCCCCAGATAACTCAGCTCCCGGGATCATTCACCTCCCAAACCCCTCACCACATAAAGGGACCCCCCTTATTAGTGTCATTTAATGAATCATTGCATTAAGATCCTGCAGGTCCCTGTAGACCAGTTGAGATTCTCTGGCCCCCTGGAGACTGGTTGAAACCTGTGGTCCTTGTTGCAGGCAGACGGACCGATGTGAGTGACGCAGACCTGCAGCTGTTCAGAGACCACGCCCGGTGTGCAGGATTCAGAGGAGACCTGGACTACCAACAGCAGAGCAAGGGTCTGGACCAAGACTGAACAAAGACTGGACCAGAATTGGACCGGGACTAGACCAGGACTGGATCAGGACTGAAACAGGACTAGACCAGGACTGGATTAAGACTGGACCAGGACTAAACCAGGACTGGATTAGGACTGGACCAGGACTAAACCAGGTCTAAATCCTGTCCTGTTTTTGCAGAGTACTGTTCAGAGGAGGAGTCCATCTTGATCGTGTTCTGAGGATTCTTCAGTGAAATAATAAAATCGTGGAATCGTTTGTGTCTCTGGTTTTGTGTCAAATCTTAGGACGTATTCACAACTTTGGGCTTGAGTCAGATTTAAAGACACTAAAGTTCGATTCCCCTGAAAGTCCAGACTTAATTTGAGGTGTGAATAAAGTGAACTCTGATCTGGACCAAACGAGTGGACTGAGACCCGCCTGAAGAGGTGGGTCTGGGTCCATTTCCAAACGGACTCTGGTGCGGTTCACTTATGGCCTGAATACAAACGGGCTCCATCCAAAACAAACACAGAAAACATGCGCCTTTTGGGGCTTCATGAGCCACTGTAGTCGCCGTCCCTTTGCATTGTGGGTATATTAAGTCATAAGAGCAGCAGCCCTGAGCCCTGCACAAACGTGGTGGAGCGTGGAGATGGTCTCATGGATGTTTGGGCAGATTCACACATCGCCCCATCACTGGAGAAGCACAAGAACACGCTCCTGTTTACTCTGAAGGAGCAGGTTTCACTCGGACTCTGAACGGTGCCGACTGAAAGTCAAGAGACTCCACCAAAGCTACGTGAAAGTACGAGATGCACTAAACAAGAGGGGAATCAGGGAGATATACAAGAGAAATGTCCATGGGTCAATGAAGTACAAACGGGCACCAGGCCAACAGTTTCTCCTGTGGACATAGTGGAGAGCCGCCCCACTGGGGAGGCGTCCCAACAAAACATACATCAACCTGGAAGAGTTCATGAGGGACTGAGCACAGTGAGAACGTGATGCAGATTCATCTCAGTAGTTTGGGTTTCTTCATGTATCATAAATAATAATAAGTCACTTGGTAGATCTGAATACACAAGCCCCACACACTATGAACCTGCAGCTACATCCTCCCAGAGGACACAGCTTCAGCCCGGTGTGAGGACAGGGCTACACCAACAGGTCTACACCAACTACACCAACAGGTCTACACCAACTACACCAACAGGTCTACACCACCTACACCAACAGGTCTACACCAACTACACCAACAGGTCTACACCACCTACACCAACAGGTCTACACCAACTACACCAACAGGTCTACACCACCTACACCAACAGGTCTACACCAACTACACCAACAGGTCTACACCAACTACACCAACAGGTCTACACCAACTACATCAACAGGTCTACACCAACTACACCAACAGGTCTACACCAACTACACCAACAGGTCTACACCAACAGGTCTACACCAACTACACCAACAGGTCTACACCAACTACACCAACAGGTCTACACCAACAGGTCTACACCAACTACACCAACAGGTCTACACCAACTACACCAACAGGTCTACACCAACTACACCAACAGGTCTACACCAACTACACCAACAGGTCTACACCAACAGGTCTACACCAACTACACCAACAGGTCTACACCAACTACACCAACAGGTCTACACCAACTACACCAACAGGTCTACACCACCTACACCAACAGGTCTACACCAACTACACCAACAGGTCTACACCAACTACACCAACAGGTCTACACCAACTACACCAACAGGTCTACACCAACAGGTCTACACCAACTACACCAACAGGTCTACACCAACAGGTCTACACCAACTACACCAACAGGTCTACACCAACTACACCAACAGGTCTACACCAACTACACCAACAGGTCTACACCAACTACACCAACAGGTCTACACCAACTACCCCAACAGGTCTACACCAACTACACCAACAGGTCTACACCAACTACAGCAACAGGTCTACACCAACTACACCAACAGGTCTACACCAACTACACCAACAGGTCTACATCAACAGGTCTACACCAACTACAGCAACAGGTCTACACCAACTACAGCAACAGGTCTACACCAACTACACCAACAGGTCTACACCAACTACACCAACAGGTCTACACCAACTACACCAACAGGTCTACACCAACTACACCAACAAGTCTACACCAACTACACCAACAGGTCTACACCAACTACACCAACAGGTCTACACCAACTACACCAACAGGTCTACACCACCTACACCAACTACACCAACAGGTCTACACCACCTACACCAACTACACCAACAGGTCTACACCAACTACACCAACAGGTCTACACCAACAGGTCTACACCAACAGGTCTACACCAACTACACCAACAGGTCTACACCAACAGGTCTACACCAACTACACCAACAGGTCTACACCAACTACACCAACAGGTCTACACCAACTACACCAACAGGTCTACACCAACTACACCAACAGGTCTACACCAACAGGTCTACACCAACTACACCAACAGGTCTACACCAACTACCCCAACAGGTCTACACCAACTACACCAACAGGTCTACACCAACTACAGCAACAGGTCTACACCAACTACACCAACAGGTCTACACCAACTACACCAACAGGTCTACACCAACTACACCAACTGTTCTACACCAACTGAATGGGCTTGTCAGGATGTAGTATCCTGGCGTTTTGGACGGTGCCTTTCTTCACCCTGAAGTTCTTTAGTCTCTCTGTCCATGTTGTCTGGATCATGGGAACGTGGTCTGACCCAGACTCTCCAACAATAACGGTAAAGCCTGTATCTGCTAATGAACACGTAAACTGTTATATGATGCAGTCTGGGCTGACTCTGGTGCGGTGGGCAGGCAGCAGCCCTGTGTTAAACCCAGGCAGAGGTCAGGACCAGGACACTGACCCTGAATGTGTTTGTCTGTGTGGACCAGAGCCTGAACCAACACCAGGATTTACTCAGAATCACACAGGGCAGGACTATAACCAGACCCGGACTAAACCTGCACTTACAGGGACTTTGAGGGACCCAAAGACGACCAGAGCCGAGCCAGACCAGACCGAGTGAGACCCGGAGGACCAGAGAAACATGAGGCTGTTTTTGAGTTTGGTTCTGATCCTGGCTCTGAGCGGGACCAGAGCACATCCGACTCCGAGTCCCAAGACCGGACCAGAGACCAGACCTGAGACCGGACCTGAGACCAGACCAGAATCTGGGTCTGAGGAGTGCCGCAGACTGAGAGCTCCTCTGTCTCTGGAGGATAAGACCCCGGTGAGGACTTTGTTTAAACTACTGTTTGTCATGATACTAAAGAACTGACTCGATGCTCGATACTTGATACCGATTCTGATTCCATAATAATAAAACTCTCTTTGTTTAGATGATCTGCTGTGATTTTCCACACGAAATGGAAGAACTTTCTTTTCTATTCCCATGTGTCCTTATATCTGTGGAATCCCTGGTTCAGTCCTGCTTTAGACCTGGTTTAGACCTGGTTTAGACCTGGTTTAGACCTGGTTTAGTCCTGGTTTAGTCCTGGTTTAGACCTGGTTTAGGCCTGGTTTAGTCCTGGTTCAGTCCTGAATTAGTCCTGGTTCAGTCCTGGTTTAGTCGTGATTTAGACCTGGTTTAGTCCTGGTTTAGTCGTGATTTAGACCTGGTTTAGTCCTGGTTTAGACGTGGTTTAGACCTGGTTCAGTCCTGGTTTAGTCCTGGTTTAGTCGTGATTTAAACCTGGTTTAGTCCTGGTTTAGACCTGGTTTAGTCCTGGTTCAGTCCTGGTTTAGTCCTGGTTTAGTCCTGGTTTAGTCCTGGTTTAGTCCTGGTTTAGACCTGGTTCAGTCCTGGTTTAGACCTGGTTCAGTCCTGGTTTAGACCTGGTTTAGTCCTGGTTTAGACCTGGTTCAGTCCTGGTTTAGTCCTGGTTTAATCTACTTGTTCTGATACTAAGATCGCTCTAACAGTCTGACAGGTGAGGGGTGGACAGAATGACTCAAACACAGATGTGAGTGAGATCGATTTAACATCAGAACATGTTCAGAGTTCAGAAAGTGTTTGTGAATCCTGCTCTTAAAGCCTCATTACGTCACTTTTTTGCCTGAATCACACTTCCCTGTGTTAAACATGTGAGTGAAACCAAACCCAGCTCCAGGTCTGTGTGTGAAGAGGAAACGACGTTAGAACAGATCACAGACCAGAGTCAGAGCCCTTTAAACTGATCTGGTTATGATCCTGGTCCAGGTCTTGGGACGGTTCCACTTCCTGCTCGCCTTCACGGATCACGAACTCGACAGAACCCTCCTGAACCTCTCCTCCAACATCTGGAGCAACATCACAGAGACCAATACCGGAATAAGATTTAACCAATTCAGCAAGATGTGAGTTTGGACCAGGACTAAACCAGGACTAAACCAGGACTAAACCAGGACTAAACCAGGACTGAACCAGGACTAAACCAGGACTTTTTTCTTTTTTTTTTCAGCAACGGGACATGTCAGAGGATTGTGGTAAATGCAACAATCAACAGAGGGAAGGTCAAAGTCCAGAGTAAGTCCTGGTTTAGTTCTGTGTCAGATGCCCTCCCTGTGTGTCAGATGCCCTCCCTGTGTGTCAGATGCCCTCCCTGTGTGTCAGATGCCCTCCCTGTGTGTCAGATGCCCTCCCTTTGTGTCAGATGTCCTCTCTGTGTTGCAGTGCACAACATCACGTCTGAGTTCCATTTCGTGCCTTTGGGTGACTCCTCGTTCATTCTGGATGTCACAGCCTTCGCCACCGATGTCCGAGAATACATGAAGAAACGTCGCCTGGACTCATCCAGGTTCAGGCCGATGATCCAGGTCCACAAATTCTTCCTCATGAGTAAGAGCTTCAAGGTGTGAGTTGAAGGTCCTCCTGACAGAGGTTCCTCCAGATGTTCCCAACAGACCCTCACGATACGCTTGGGTCTGCCAGGTCTTTCCGTCTTCCTCCTCTGACCCAATTCACCGCCAGGTGGTGCTCCACAGCTCTGCCCCTCTCTTCACCCGAGTGTCCAAGACACACGGCTGGAGCTCAGAGGACACGACAACAAAGTGGATCCTGGAGCTCCGGCCGAGGTCCTGGTGCCACCTGCACTGATGGACCTTGTGCTGGAACATAGAGTTTGTTATGGACAAACTGTGACTCGCACAGAGTCCAATAACAGAATCCGCTTGGGTTCAGATCAGGGAGACTGTTCCTCCTGATCACCTCCAGGTGTCACTGTCGCCCACGTGGGCGTTGAAGTCCCCAGTAGAACCTCAGTCCCCGGGTGCAGTGTCCAGTCCCCCTCCCAGAGACTCCCAGAGGCCTGGTCCTCTGCACTGCTGTGGGGCCCATAGGCCGACACCACAGTGAGAGACCTGCCCCCGACCCGAAGGGACGACCCTCTCCTTCCCCGGGGTGAACTCCAACACTCAGTGGCTGAGCTGTGGCCATGAGCCACACCAGCTCCAACACCACAGAAATGGAGAGTCCAGCCCCTCTGAAGGAGTCGGGTTCAGAGCCCAGGCTGTGCAGGAGGTGAAGCCGACTGTATCTGACGGTAACGCTCCACCTCCCGCACAAGCTCAGGCTCCTCCCCCGAGGTGATGTTCCATGTCCCCAGAGCCAGACTCCATGTCCGGAGATCCGGTCGTCGAGCCCTTTAACTGCCGCCAGATCTCCTTGCACTGGCCCCTTACGGATCCTCCTACGAGAGGACGGCTCCACTTTGCTCCTTCGGGCTGTGCCCGGTCGGACTCTGTGGGGGAGGTACAGCCACCAGTGCCCACCCCAGGTCTGGCCCCGTTAACACCGATCCGGGAGACGTAACTGTCCTGGTTTTGTTACTCGTCATTAGGGCTTCTGAACCGCTCTTAGTCTGACCCGTCCCCCAGGACCTGTTTGCCTGGGGTGACCCGACCAGGGGCACGAAGCCCCCGATAACTCAGCTCCCGGGATCATTCACCTCCCAAACCCCTCACCACATAAAGGGACCCCCCTTATTAGTGTCATTTAATGAATCATTGCATTAAGATCCTGTGGGCCCCTGTAGACCTGATGATATCCTGTGGTCCCCTGTAGACCGGTTGAGATCCTGTGGTCCACTGTAGACCGATTGAGATCCTGTGGTCCCCTGTAGACCGGTTGAGATTCTCTGGCCCCCTGGAGACTGCTTGAGATCCTGTGGGCCCCTGTAGGCCGATTGAAATCCTGTGGGCCCCTGTAGACCGGTTGAGATGCTGTGGTACCCTGTAGACCAGTTGAGATCCTGTGGTCCCCTGTAGACCGCTTGAGATCCTGTGGTCCCCTGTAGACCGCTTGAGATCCTGTGGTCCCCTGTAGACCGGTTGAGATCCTGTGGTCCCCTGTAGACCAGTTGAAATCCTGTGGTCCTTGTTGCAGGCAGACGGACCGATGTGAGTGACGCAGACCTGCAGCTGTTCAGAGACCACGCCCGGTGTGCAGGATTCAGAGGAGACCTGGACTACCAACAGCAGAGCAAGGGTCTGGACCAAGACTGAACCAGGACTGGACCAAGACTAGACCATGACTGGATCAGGACTCAGATTCAGATTCAGAAAACTTTATTTATCCCTGAGGGGCAGTTCAGTTTGCAGTCACATCACATTTAGCAGCATAATAGGCACACACAGCATCAACAGACACAAACTCATGTGGACATTTGAGCAGAAGCAAAAATAAGGTGCAAAAGGAACAAAGTGCAAGAGGTCAGATAAAAATAGAACCAACATCTGCACCCCCAGAATCTTTAAAAGTTTTTACAATGTTGTTTAGGCTGTTTTTGTCCTTGACTGACAAACCATAAAACCAGCAAATAAAAGAGAAGTTTAAAAGACTCTCAATAAAAGAATGATAAAAGGCCATAAAATAGGTTTAGAGACATTAAAAGAGTTCAGTTTGTGCAGCAGTGGATTCTTTGTTGACCTCGTTTAACAACAGAATCTGTGTTTTTGTCAAACTTAAGATCTGAGTCAAATACTGTGCCCAAGTATTTGTAAGAGTCACATTCACTCCACTGAACCAGGACTAGACCAGGACTGGACCAGGACTGGACCAGGACTACACCAGGTCTAAATCCTGTCCTGTTTTTGCAGAGTACTGTTCAGAGGAGGAGTCCATCTTGACCGTGTTCTGAGGATTCTTCAGTGAAATAATAAAATCGTGGAATCGTTTGTGTCTCTGGTTTTGTGTCAAATCTTAGGACGTATTCACAACTTTGGGCTTGAGTCAGATTTAAAGACACTAAAGTTCGATTCCCCTGAAAGTCCAGACTTAATTTGAGGTGTGAATAAAGTGAACTCTGATCTGGACCAAACGAGTGGACTGAGACCCGCCTGAAGAGGTGGGTCTGGGTCCATTTCCAAACAGACTCTGGTGCGGTTCACTTATGGCCTGACCTCCTGGTCCATATGCCGAGTTTCTGACAGAGTTTTCTGACTTTATTTCAAGTTTAGTTTTGGATAGGAAAAAAATCAGCCCCGAGCAAATTCAGCAAATCCAGTCAGTAACACCAATATCCCACATAAATCCTCTAACAGCATTAGACAAATTTACTCCTGTCGATGAGGTGGAGATTACCTCAGTCATCATGTCGTCCAAACCATCAACTTGTTCACTCGACCCTATTCCTGTCAGGGTTTGGTGTTTATGTGTTCCCCCTCCCTTCTGTGTCTGTCTGCTCCTCTCAGGGGCGTGGCTGGGCTCATGTTGCAGTGTGGATCACCTGCTCGGTGGTTCACCTGCAGCTCATTGTCTAATCAGCTCCTCTACTTAGTTCTGTCCTTGTCCTTTGTTCTGTGTCAGTTCATTCCTCCTCTATCCCTTGTCTACGTCCTCGTCCTGCTTGTCCACGTCCTCATCCTCGTCATCGTCCTGCCTGACCTTGTTGTCCAGTCTGTCTACCCGTGAGTCTACCCCAGTGTCTTCCCTCCGTCTGTGTCTCCAGCCAGTTTCCATCACCACATCCTTCAATCCCGGCAATAAACCTGTTAAACAGCTACCTGCGCCTATGTCTCTGCTTTGGGGTCCTCAGCCACACTCAAACCATGACAATTCCAGTCAAACTCCTCAAAGAAGCTCCACCTAATAATAGGTTCCATCCATAACATAATAAATATGTCACTAGAAAATGGCTTTGTTCCTCAGTCCTTTAAATATGCTGTAATTAAACCGCTTTTGAAAAAAACCTAGCTTAAATCCTGATGAACTAGCCAACTACAGACCTATCTCGAATCTTCCATTTCTCTCAAAGATTCTGGAACGAGTTGTGGTGAAACAGCTTTGTCACCATCTGCAGGACAATAATTTATATGAAAAATGTCAGTCTGGTTTCAGAGCTCACCACAGCACAGAAACTGCTCTGCTTAAAGTGACAAATGATTTGCTACTAGCTGCTGATAACGGGCTGGCTTCAGTCCTGGTCCTACTGGACCTCAGTGCAGCGTTTGACACCATTGATCACAACATTCTACTGCAGAGGTCAGAATGTGACATAGGTGTCAGAGGGACCGCCCTCAAATGGTTTAAATCCTCTCTATCAGATAGGTACCAGTTTGTTAGTGTAAACCAGTGCACCTCTCCCTGCTCTAAAGTAGCTTGTGGTGTTCCACAAGGATCTGTGCTTGGTCCAATCCTGTTTACTCTGTATATGTTGCCATTAGGTAACATTATCAGAAAACATGGCATTAATTTCCACTGCTATGCTGATGACACTCAGCTGTACTTATCAATGAAACCAAATCAGATCAAATCGATAAGCTCAGTGCCTGTGTGAAGGACATCAAAACCTGGATGACCCTGAATTACCTGCTCTTAAACCCTGAAAAAACAGAGGTCATTGTTGTCGCTAAGCTCAAGTTCTACCATAAGTATATCAATGGTGACCTACCACAAAACCTACTCGCTCTACCCTTCTACACTAGAAATAATGCTGAAACTTATAGCCTAAGATCTGATAATAAACTGATGTTGAATCATGTACACCATACCTCAGCCAAGAATACATTATTCTATGACATTCCTCATACTATCAATAAGCTTCCTGAAAAGATCTCAACAAAATTGTTTACTCATAACCTGCAAGGTTTCAAAAGATACATAAAAACAGATACTCTTTCTAAGTACCAGGTAAATTGTTCAATCTTAAACTGCTGTATTTGTAATCAACATTTGTCAAACTGAATTGCACTGCTCATACGACTGATGCAAAAGAAAACCAAATAGCAACCCATATTGATTAGATTTATCATATAAGAAATACTGTTTATGCACGTGCTTTACCACCCTCGAGAAGTTATATGTACCGAGGTACTTATGCACCAATATCTATGTACTAGTAACTGTACCGTAGGTGGGCCCCGTGATAGCGACTTCTGAGTCTTAACGGGGCTCTCCTGGACTACTATGTAATTCTTGTCATAATGTATTATTGGAAACATGTACCAATAGTCTAAATAAATACCTCATCTCATCTCATCTCGGTCCTAAAGGTCAGAGAGATTCTCTGTCCGACCAGATAATCTCACTTGACAATGTGAGTATAGCCTCTAGCTCTACTGTAAAAAATCTTGGAGTCGTATTTGACCAAAATCTCTCATTCACAGCTCATATAAACCAAGCTTGTAAAACTGCATATTTTCACCTGTGAAACAGAACTAAAATCAGAAATATTTTGCCTAAAAATGATGCTGAAAAACTTATCCCTGCATTTGTTACATCCAGACTAGATTACTGTAATTCTCTGCTCGCTGTCTGCACTAAAGGTACTTTAAGAAGCTTCCAGTTGGTCCAAAATGCAGCGGCCAGAGTCCTAACAGGAACTAAAAGACGTGATCACATCAGTCCTGTGTTAAAATCACTTCACTGGCTTCCTGTTGAGTTTAGAATTAAATTCAAAGTTCTCCTCCTGACATACAAAGCCTTAAACAATATGGCCCCATCATATCTTCAGGATGCCATTGTCCCCTATCAGCCAAATAGAGCACTTCACTCTCAGAATGCAGGATTATTAGTGGTTCCTAGAGTGTCTAAAAGTACAGTGGGGGGGAGAGCCTTCAGTTACCAAGCTCCTGTGTTATGGAATCAACTCCCTGTTGATGTTAAACAGGCTCCACAGTCTCTTTATTTAAGACCAGGCTTAAAACCTTCCTCTTCGGAATAGCTTATGACCAGGTTACTTAGTTGATGTCACTAAGATAAGCTGCTGCAGGAGATAACAAGCTGGGGGAAGTGTGGCAACCTGAGCACTGTCCTCTGTTTCCTCCTATTTTCTCATCAGCATCACTCACTATGTTCTCATCTGTAGTTTGTTCATTGCTATTCACATGTTGTCCCCTGTCCCACTGCCCCTGTGGAGTGGAACTCTTTCAGACGCCTGATGGCAGCTGGACCCCTCTCCTCGCCCGGCTCCTCCTCCTCGCCCGGCTCCTCCTCCTCGCCCCTCTCCTCCTCCTCTTCGCCCGGCTCCTTCCCCACCTGGGTAGCTGTGGTCATACTGAACTGGCCCACGGGCCTGGACATCTATAGCCTGTCCGTCCATGGGAGTGGATCCCTCCTTCACTGTAGTTCTCCCTGAGGTTTCTTCTTTTTCCCAGGACCCTGGGTTTTTTGGAGTTTTTCCTTGCTGAGAAGGAGGGTCTGAGGACAGGGGATGACTGGACCATGGTTCATTTGCTGCTTTACATGAATGTTGTTTTTTCCTGTTCTGATATGTCTGTGTGTATTTTTGGCTCATCCAAATCTTGGAACGGCCTTAGAGGAAACTGCTGTTGTGATTTTGGGCGCTACAAAAATAAATTGAATTGAATTGAACCTCTGCCCCTGGAGGGCATCATGGGCCATGTGGGCACCTGGGTTTGGCCCTGTTGGTGCAGTTGGTGTAGACCTGTTGGCGTAGTTGGTGTAGACCTGCTGTTGTAGTTGGTGTAGACCTGTTGGTGTAGTTGGTGTAGACCTGTTGGTGTAGTTGGTGTAGACCTGTTGGTGTAGTTGGTGTAGACCTGTTGGTGTAGTTGGTGTAGACCTGTTGGTGTAGCCCTGTCCTCACACCGGGCTGAAGCTGTGTCCTCTGGGAGGATGTAGCTGCAGGTTCATAGTGTGGGGGGCTTGTGTATTCAGATCTACCAAGTGACTTATTATTATTTATGATACATGAAGAAACCCAAACTACTGAGATGAATCTGCATCACGTTCTCACTGTGCTCAGTCCCTCATGAACTCTTCCAGGTTGATGTATGTTTTGTTGGGACGCCTCCCCAGTGGGGCGGCTCTCCACTATGTCCACAGGAGAAACTGTTGGCCTGGTGCCCGTTTGTACTTCATTGACCCATGGACATTTCTCTTGTATATCTCCCTGATTCCCCTCTTGTTTAGTGCATCTCGTACTTTCACGTAGCTTTGGTGGAGTCTCTTGACTTTCAGTCGGCACCGTTCAGAGTCCGAGTGAAACCTGCTCCTTCAGAGTAAACAGGAGCGTGTTCTTGTGCTTCTCCAGTGATGGGGCGATGTGTGAATCTGCCCAAACATCCATGAGACCATCTCCTCGCTCCACCACGTTTGTGCAGGGCTCAGGGCTGCTGCTCTTATGACTTAATATACCCACAATGCAAAGGGACGGCGACTACAGTGGCTCATGAAGCCCCAAAAGGCGCATGTTTTGTGTGTTTGTTTTGGATGGAGCCCGTTTGTATTCAGGCCATAAGTGAACCGCACCAGAGTCCGTTTGGAAATGGACCCAGACCCACCTCTTCAGGCGGGTCTCAGTCCACTCGTTTGGTCCAGATCAGAGTTCACTTTATTCACATCTCAAATTAAGTCTGGACTTTCAGTGGAATCGAATTTTAGTGTCTTTAAATCTGACTCAAGCCCAAAGTTGTGAATACGTCCTAAGATTTGACACAAAACCAGAGACACAAACGATTCCACGATTTTATTATTTCACTGAAGAATCCTCAGAACACGATCAAGATGGACTCCTCCTCTGAACAGTACTCTGCAAAAACAGGACAGGATTTAGACCCGGTGTAGTCCTGGTCCTGTCCTAATCCAGTCCTGGTCCAGTCCTAATCCAGTCCTGGTCTAGTCCTGGTTCAGTCCTGGTCCAGTCCTAATCCAGTCCTGGTCTAGTCCTGGTTCAGTGGAGTGAATGTGACTCTTACAAATACTTGGGCACAGTATTTGACTCAGATTCTGTTAAGGTCAACAAAGAATCCACTGCTGCACAAACTGAATTCTTTTAATGTCTCTAAACCTATTTTATGGCCTTTTATCTAGGGCTGAAACGATTCATCGAGTTAATCGATTAAATCGATTAGAAAAATGCATCGATTATTATTTTTTTGCCTCGATGCTTCGTTTTATTGTCATACGTTCGGCGATGGCCGGAACCTTTTGTGGTAAAGGTAAAGTTTCCGCACGACAACTGCACTTCACTGTACACACAACAGCGCGGCCATGGATGTGTAATAAGAGCAGGTTCTGCTCTTATTACACATCCATGGCCGGTACCGGAGGAGATGAGGACTGCATGGTACGCTCCCGTACGCTCCCGTACGCCGCACACTCTGCGCGTGGATTGTGTCTTGCCGCGTACACTCCGTGGACCGCGCTTCCTCCTGTGCGCCTCTAAATCAGAACTCACACCAGGACTAAGCCAGGTCTAAACCAGGTCTAAACCAGGTCTAAAGGGATGGACTAGTCTTGGTCCAGTCCCGGTTCAGTCTTGGTCCAGACCCTTGCTCTGCTGGTGGTAGTCCAGGTCTCCTCTGAATCCTGCACACCGGGCGTGGTCTCTTAACAGCTGCAGGTCTGCGTCACTCACATCGGTCCGTCTGCCTGCAACAAGGACCACAGGATTTCAACTGGTCTACAGGGGACCACAGGATCTCAACCGGTCTACAAAGTACCACAGGATCTCAACCGGTCTACAGGGGACCACAGGATCTCAACTGGTCTACTGGGGAACACAGGATCTTAATGCAATGATTCATTAAATTACACTAATAAGGGGGGTCCCTTTATGTGGTGAGGGGTTTTGGGAGGTGAATGATCCCGGGAGCTGAGTTATCGCGGTCTTCGTGCCCCTGGTCGGGTCACCCCAGGCAAACAGGTCCTGGGGGACGGGTCAGACTAAGAGCGGTTCAGAAGCCCTAATGACGAGTAACAAAACCAGGACAGTTACGTCTCCCGGATCGGTGTTAACGGGGCCAGACCTGGGGTGGGCGCTGGTGGCTGTACCTCCCCCACAGAGTCCGACCGGGCACAGCCCGAAGGAGCAAAGTGGAGCCGTCCTCTCGTAGGAGGATCCGTAAGGGGCCAGTGCAAGGAGATCTGGCGGCAGTTAAAGGGCTCGACGACCGGATCTCCGGACATGGAGTCTGGCTCTGGGGACATGGAACATCACCTCGGGGGAGGAGCCTGAGCTTGTGCGGGAGGTGGAGCGTTACCGTCAGATACAGTCGGCTTCACCTCCTGCACAGCCTGGGCTCTGAACCCGACTCCATCAGAGGGGCTGGACTCTCCATTTCTGTGGTGTTGGAGCTGGTGTGGCTCATGGCCACAGCTCAGCCACTGAGTGTTGGAGTTCACCCCGGGGAAAGAGAGGGTCGTCCCTTCGGGTCGGGGGCAGGTCTCTCACTGTGGTGTCGGCCTATGGGCCCCACAGCAGTGCAGAGGACCAGGCCTCTGGGAGTCTCTGGGAGGGGGACTGGACACTGCACCCGGGGACTGAGGTTCTACTGGGGACTTCAACGCCCACGTGGGCGACAGTGACACCTGGAGGTGATCAGGAGGAACAGTCTCCCTGATCTGAACCCAAGCGGATTCTGTTATTGGACTCTGTGCGAGTCACAGTTTGTCCATAACAAACTCTATGTTCCAGCACAAGGTCCATCAGTGCAGGTGGCACCAGGACCTCGGCCGGAGCTCCAGGATCCACTTTGTTGTCGTATCATCTGAGCTCCGGCCATGTGTCTTGGACACTCGGGTGAAGAGAGGGGCAGAGCTGTAGAGCACCACCTGGTGGTGAGTTGGGTCAGAGGGGGAAGACGGAAAGACCTGGCAGACCCAAGCGTATCGTGAGGGTCTGTTGGGAACCTCTGGAGGAACCTCTGTCAGGGGGACCTTCAACTCACACCTTGAAGCTCTTACTCATGATGTAGAAGCTGTGGACCCGGAGCACAGGCCTGAACCTGGACGAGTCCAGGCGACGTTTCTTGACGTATTCTCGGACATCGGTGGCGAAGGCTCTGACATCCAGAATGAACGAGGAGTCACCCAAAGGCACGAAACGGAACTCATACGTGACGTTGTCCACTGCAACACAGGGAGGACATCTGACACACAGGGAGGGCATCTGACACACAGGGAGGGCATCTGACACACAGGGAGGGCATCTGACACACAGGGAGAACATCTCAAACTGAACCAAACCAGCACTTACGGTGGAGTTTGACCTTCCCTCTGTTGATTGTTGCATTTACCACAATCCTCTGACATGTCCCGTTTCTGAAAAAAATATTAGTCCTGGTTTAGTCCCTGTGTAGTCCTGGTTTATTCCTGGTTTAGTCCTGGTTTAGTCCTGGTTTAGTTCTGGTTTAGTCCCAGGTTAGTCCTTCTGCAGACTCACAACTTGATGAAATTGTCCAGAACTAGTCCGGTCTTGGTCTCTGTGACGTTGTACCAGACGTTAGAGGTGAGGTTCATGAAGGTTCTGTCGAACTCATGATCCGTGAAGGCGAGCAGGAAGTGGAACCGTCCCAAGACCTGGACCAGGATCATAACCAGATCAGTTTAAAGGGCTCTGACTCTGGTCTCTGATCTGTTCTAACGTCGTTTCCTCTTCACACACAGACCTGGAGCTGGGTTTGGTTTCACTCACATGTTTAACACAGGGAAGTGTGATTCAGGCAAAAAAGTGACGTAATGAGGCTTTAAGAGCAGGATTCACAAACACTTTCTGAACTCTGAACATGTTCTGATGTTAAATCGATCTCACTCACATCTGTGTTTGAGTCATTCTGTCCACCCCTCACCTGTCAGACTGTTAGAGCGATCTTAGTATCAGAACAAGTAGATTAAACCAGGACTAAACCAGGACTGAACCAGGTCTAAACCAGGTCTAAACCAGGACTAAACCAGGACTAAACCAGGACTGAACCAGGTCTAAACCAGGACTGAACCAGGACTAAACCAGGTCTAAACCAGGACTGAACCAGGACTAAACCAGGACTTAACCAGGTCTAAATCAGGACTGAACCAGGACTAAACCAGGGATTCCACAGATATAAGGACACATGGGAATAAAAAAGAAAGTTCTACCATTTCGTGTGGAAAATAACATCAGATCATCTAAACAAAGAGAGTTTTATTATTTTGGAATCAGAATCGGGATCAAGTATCGAGTATCGAGTCTGTTCTTTAGTATCATGACAAACAGTAGTTTAAACAAAGTCCTCACCGGGGTCTTATCCTCCAGAGACAGAGGAGCTCTCAGTCTGCGGCACTCCTCAGACCCAGGTTCTGGTCCGGTCTCAGGTCCGGTCTCAGGTCTGGTCTCAGGTCTGGTCTCAGGTCTGGTCTCAGGTCCGGTCTTGGGACTCGGAGTCGGATGTGCTCTGGTCCCGCTCAGAGCCAGGATCAGAACCAAACTCAGAAACAGCCTCATGTTTACTCTGGTCCTCTGGGTCTCACTTTGGTCCGGTCTGGCTCTGGTCCCTTGGGTCTCTCAAAGTCCCTGTAAGTCCAGGTTTAGTCTGGGTCTGGTTATAGTCCTGCCCCTTTTAGTCCTGCCCTGTGTGATTCTGAGTAAATCCTGATGTTGCTTCAGGCTCTGGTCCACAGAGGCAAACAGATCCAGGGTCAGTGTCCTTACACTCCCGTTCAAAAGTTTGGGGTCACTTAGAAATTTCCTTATTTTTGAAAGAAAAGCACAGTTTTTTTCAATGAAGATACTTTAAACTAATCAGAAATACACTCTATACGTTGCTAATGTGGTAAATGACTTTTCTAGCTGCAAATGTCTGGTTTTTGGTGCAATATCTACACAGGTGTATAGAGGCCCATTTCCAGCAACAGTCACTTCAGTGTTCTAATGGTACAATGTGTTTGCTCGTTGCGTCAGAAGGCTTGTGCAGTCATGTTAGCACAGAGGAAAACAGTTCAGCTGCTTAAAGAAGCTATAAAACTGACCTTCTTTGAGCAGGTTGAGTATCTGGAGCATCACATTTGTGGGGTCGATTAAACACTCAACATGGCCAGAAAAAGAGAACTTTCATGTGAAACTCAACAGTCTGTTCTTGTTCTTAGAAATGAAGGCTATTCCATGCAAGAAATTTCCAAGAAACTGAAGATTTCCTACAGCGGTGTGAACTACTCCCTTCAGAGAAGAGCACAAACAGACTCTAACCAGAGTAGAAAGAGAAGTGGGAGGCCCCGCTGCACAACTGAGCAAGAAGATACGAACATTAGAGTCTCTAGTTTGAGAAACAGACGCCTCACAGGTCCTCAACTGGCAGCTTCATTAAATAGAACGTGCAAAACGCCAGTGTCAACATCTACAGTGAAGAGGCGACTCCGGGATGCAGCTTCAGGGCAAAGTGGCAAAGGAAAAGCCACATCTGAGACTGGCCAATAAAAGAAACAGATTAATATGGGCAAAAGAACACAGACACTGGACAGAGGAAGGTTGGAGAGAAGTGTTATGGACAGACCCACTGAGCTGTTGTGGAGCAGTTTGACCGTCTGGTACATAAAAAGTGCCCATCCAGACAATCCAACTTGTGGGAGAAGCTTCTAGAAGCCTGGGGTGAAATTTCTCCAGAGAAATTAACAGCTAGAGGCCAAAGGTCTGCAAGGCTGTAACTGCTGCAAATGGAGGATTCTTTGACGAAAGCAAATTTTAAAGGAAAAAATTATTATTTCAAATACAAATCATTGTTTCTAACCTTGTCAATGTTTTGACTAAAGTTTATTCATTTTACAACTCATGGTGGTAAATAAAAGTGTGACTTTTCATGGAAAACAGAAAATTGTCTGGGTGACCCCAAACTTTTGAACGGTAGTGTATCTCTACCCATTAAGTGGAGATGGGGTCAAGCCTGGAGTTCAGATCAATCTCCTTCCCCTTTTTTGGTGAATCCACATGTTGCCAAATGACTCAGGAAGTAATTACAGCCATTGCCACTGCATCTTAAGGCACCATCTGCAGCTGGTTTTCAAAAATTACAGCAAGAAAAAGCTAAAAAAAAACAACAACAAACAAACAAGAAAACAGGACTGGGGGGCTGGGGGTGTCCTCTGGGCACAAAAGAAAGTGGGTCACGATGGGTTCCCCCGAAGTGCCTTGGGCCCTGCTGAACCGCCGAATGCTGCGCCACCGGGGTTCAGGGACTGGCCGCGGATGATTTTGGGAGATGCGGCCTCTTCCTTCGTCTGGCTAATGAAACCTTTTTGAGAGGAAATGAAGAGCAAAAGACAGAGAAACTTCAACTATCGGCTCAGGTAAGTGAGGATGGAAGTAGGAAGAGCCTTTGGGCGACTGAGAGGACGGTGGAGATGCTTCCTGAAGCAGAGTCACAGATTTCACTCATCAACTCATTCTGACATGCTGTGTTCCAATCTCTGTGGAGAGCATCATGAGGAAAACCTGAGAGAAGAAGGAGTGGAAGACGGTGAAGGTGAAGGTGGAGAGAATGCTGGAGAAACCTCGACATGGAGCAGCAGAAGTAATTTCCCCTGCAGATCAATAAAGTCTAAGTCAGAGAGCATGAGAAATGCACTGCCAGCATTTGTTCAGGTTATAGACATACAATTGCTTTTTGTAAAAACAGTGGAAAATAAAAGGAACAGATTTCAAGTAGGCTTGTCTCTTCTCGTCTTGTACAAATGTTAACTGTTCTAACTCCTCAGAACATCAGTGATCTGCTCAGACTGTTCCAGTCCCATAGGGGTCCTTTTATCAGCGGCCTGTGAACAAGAGCCTCTGGCACATTCATGTACATTTCACATCGTTGGGTTGATGGGACAAAACTTCAGGTAGATATTAATAACTTCATGGACAGTGTGTCATGAAATTTGGAAAACAAAAACCTGGAAAATACAGGCAGCAGCAATGCCCCGTAAAAGAGAACCCCTCTGTCCCTGTCATCAACTGAAAATGCACAGACTCCTTTTTTCTGACTCATTAAACATCGTTTTCACAAAGCAAAATGTTGTCAGTGTTTCTTATTTGATAAATAATAACTTTAAAGTAATGTAGAAATATGTTGGCCTTTGTGAACACGATGGGTGCCAGGTAAGATACCTCTTAAAATTAGAAACTGATCCAAAATGACAAGACTAGAAGCAGTTAGGCATGTGCACTTACTCACAATTTACAGGTCATAGATTTGCTCCCTGTTAGACTTCTGAACATGTCACAGGATTATGTCCGTGTGCTTCCCCTGCACCTCTGCCCCTGGAGGGCATCATGGGCCATGTGGGCACCTGGGTTTGGGCCTCAATGGGAGGGACAGGTTTGGCCCTGTTGGTGTAGTTGGTGTAGACCTGTTGGTGTAGTTGGTGTAGACCTGTTGGTGTAGTTGGTGTAGACCTGTTGGTGTAGTTGGTGTAGACCTGTTGGTGTAGTTGGTATAGACCTGTTGGTGTAGTTGGTGTAGACCTGTTGGTGTAGTTGGTGTAGACCTGTTGGTGTAGACCTGTTGGTGTAGTTGGTGTAGACCTGTTGGTGTAGTTGGTGTAGACCTGTTGGTGTAGTTGGTGTAGACCTGTTGGTGTAGTTGGGGTAGACCTGTTGGTGTAGACCTGTTGGTGTAGACCTGTTGGTGTAGTTGGTGTAGACCTGTTGGTGTAGACCTGTTGGTGTAGACCTGTTGGTGTAGTTGGTGTAGACCTGTTGGTGTAGACCTGTTGGTGTAGTTGGTGTAGACCTGTTGGTGTAGACCTGTTGGTGTAGTTGGTGTAGACCTGTTGGTGTAGACCTGTTGGTGTAGACCTGATGGTGTAGACCTGTTGGTGTAGACCTGTTGGTGTAGACCTGTTGGTGTAGTTGGTGTAGACCTGTTGGTGTAGTTGGTGTAGACCTGTTGGTGTAGACCTGTTGGTGTAGTTGGTGTAGACCTGTTGGTGTTGTTGGTGTAGACCTGTTGGTGTAGTTGGTGTAGACCTGTTGGTGTAGTTGGTGTAGACCTGTTGGTGTAGACCTGTTGGTGTAGTTGGTGTAGACCTGTTGGTGTAGACCTGTTTGTGTAGACCTGTTGGTGTAGACCTGTTGGTGTAGTTGGTGTAGACATGTTGCTGTAGACCTGTTGGTGTAGTTGGTGTAGACCTGTTGGTGTAGACGTGTTGGTGTAGACGTGTTGGTGTAGCTGGTGTAGACCTGATGGTGTAGACCTGTTGGTGTAGACCTGTTGGTGTAGTTGGTGTGGACCTGTTGGGGTAGACCTGTTGGTGTAGTTGGTGTGGACCTGCTGTTGTAGACCTGTTGGTGTAGTTGGTGTAGACCTGTTGGGGTAGTTGGTGTAGACCTGTTGGTGTAGTTGGTGTAGACCTGTTGGTGTAGTTGGTGTAGACCTGTTGGTGTAAACCTGTTGGTGTAGACCTGTTGGTGTAGTTGGTGTAGACCTGTTGGTGTAGGTGGTGTAGACCTGTTGGTGTAGTTGGTGTAGACCTGTTGGTGTAGTTGGTGTAGACCTGTTGGTGTAGTTGGTATAGACCTGTTGGTGTAGTTAGTGTAGACCTGTTGGTGTAGTTGGTGTAGACCTGTTGGTGTAGTTGGTGTAGACCTGTTGGTGTAGTTAGTGTAGACCTGTTGGTGTAGTTGGTGTAGACCTGTTGGTGTAGTTGGTGTAGACCTGTTGGTGTAGTTGGTGTAGACCTGTTGGTATAGACCTGTTGGTGTAGTTGGTGTAGTTGGTGTAGTTGGTGTAGGTGGTGTAGACCTGTTGGTGTAGTTGGTGTAGACCTGTTGGTGTAGTTGGTGTAGACCTGTTGGTGTAAACCTGTTGGTGTAGACCTGTTGGTGTAGTTGGTGTAGACCTGTTGGTGTAGTTGGTGTAGACCTGTTGGTGTAGTTGGTGTAGACCTGTTGGTGTAGTTGGTGTAGACCTGTTGGTGTAGTTGGTGTAGACCTATTGGTGTAGACCTGTTGGTGTAGACCTGTTGGTGTAGTTGGTGTAGACCTGTTGGTGTAGGTGGTGTAGACCTGTTGGTGTAGGTGGTGTAGACCTGTTGGTGTAGTTGGTGTAGACCTGTTGGTGTAAACCTGTTGGTGTAGACCTGTTGGTGTAGTTGGTGTAGACCTGTTTGTGTAGTTGGTGTAGACCTGTTGGTGTAGTTGGTGTAGACCTGTTGGTGTAGTTGGTGTAGACCTGTTGGTGTAGTTGGTGTAGACCTGTTGGTGTAGGTGGTGTAGACCTGTTGGTGTAGCCCTGTCCTCACACCGGGCTGAAGCTGTGTCCTCTGGGAGGATGTAGCTGCAGGTTCATAGTGTGGGGGGCTTGTGTATTCAGATCTACCAAGTGACTTATTATTATTTATGATACATGAAGAAACCCAAACTACTGAGATGAATCTGCATCACGTTCTCACTGTGCTCAGTCCCTCATGAACTCTTCCAGGTTGATGTATGTTTTGTTGGGACGCCTCCCCAGTGGGGCGGCTCTCCACTATGTCCACAGGAGAAACTGTTGGCCTGGTGCCCGTTTGTACTTCATTGACCCATGGACATTTCTCTTGTATATCTCCCTGATTCCCCTCTTGTTTAGTGCATCTCGTACTTTCACGTAGCTTTGGTGGAGTCTCTTGACTTTCAGTCGGCACCGTTCAGAGTCCGAGTGAAACCTGCTCCTTCAGAGTAAACAGGAGCGTGTTCTTGTGCTTCTCCAGTGATGGGGCGATGTGTGAATCTGCCCAAACATCCATGAGACCATCTCCTCGCTCCACCACGTTTGTGCAGGGCTCAGGGCTGCTGCTCTTATGACTTAATATACCCACAATGCAAAGGGACGGCGACTACAGTGGCTCATGAAGCCCCAAAAGGCGCATGTTTTCTGTGTTTGTTTTGGATGGAGCCCGTTTGTATTCAGGCCATAAGTGAACCGCACCAGAGTCCGTTTGGAAATGGACCCAGACCCACCTCTTCAGGCGGGTCTCAGTCCACTCGTTTGGTCCAGATCAGAGTTCACTTTATTCACACCTCAAATTAAGTCTGGACTTTCAGGGGAATCGAACTTTAGTGTCTTTAAATCTGACTCAAGCCCAAAGTTGTGAATACGTCCTAAGATTTGACACAAAACCAGAGACACAAACGATTCCACGATTTTATTATTTCACTGAAGAATCCTCAGAACACGATCAAGATGGACTCCTCCTCTGAACAGTACTCTGCAAAAACAGGACAGGATTTAGACCTGCTGTAGTCCTGGTCCAGTCCTGGTCTAGTCCTGATTTACTCCTGGTCCAGTCGTAATCCAGTCCTGGTCTAGTCCTGGTTCAGTCCTAATCCAGTCCTGGTTTAGTCCTGGTCCAGTCCTAATCCAGTCCTGGTTTAGTCCTGGTCCAGTTGTAGTTTAAGATCCCCAAATCAGGAACTTACCCTATAGTAGCCGCGTTTCCCCAGATGCTTCACAGGAGGGAAGCTGCTTGAGAAATGATTTAACGACAAATAAATGTAAATATGATTTATTTTACAGATAATAGATTCAGCCAATTAACAGACAGTTTAAGTCTGGATCCCCTTTAAAGCCCAATGCAGGAAGACCCAGAAGAACGTATTTGAGTTACATTTATAGTTTCTATAGGACATCCCACTCTGACCATATGGAGTTTCTCAACATGTTTTGCACAGAACACTTCTCCATTTATTACCCAACCATTGTCTTGCCAAATGTCTTTCGGATGCACTTCCTCCTAACCTCTGACCCCTTAATGCTCCAAACTGGTGGTCCCAATCTGGTGGTTCCAAAGATAAGGAAATAATCATCCTGCGAAAGGAAATGAAGTATAATCCGTAGTATAACAGATACCACATTTCCCTCTTTCGAGACTTCCAAAAGTCTCACTACCAAATGACAAATCAATTACTTAGTTTCTTAGCCAAAATTGATGAGGACGAAAAACCAGCAGCAGCTTCAATTCGTCAAATTTCGCTGGAAAAGACTCCTCACCGGCCCCGCTGCTATTCTGAAGCTAATCTAGAGGGATGTCCGTATTATAATATAATAATCACCATTATATTTAATTAACATCAACACCATTAACCAACATCATAGAAATGAATACATAAAGTAATTGAAACACAAATGATCATAAACATCATAACACACATATAGTTATACTGATATATGCTAATTATAAGTAAAACCCCATTTTCAAAAGTCCAGATGTGAGTTCAGCTCCAAAGCATCAACTCCACTGTCCATCAAGCTTCAGTCGGCTCCAGTGCATTTAGTCCATTCCACACCTCTGCACACTGATATCCTGGAAAAAACAAAAACACCTCACGAGTATCTTGTTGCCAAATACAATCAAACACTAAAAAATCATAGAACATAAATTGTGAAATATAAATGTGTGAATGTATACAAGTGCTAATATAAGTATGAAAAGTAAATGTAATAAAATATGATAAATGTGAAGATAACATAAAGTTAAAATAAAAAATAAAATATACATAATACATAATCTGAAATGTAAAAATAGAAAACTAGTCTAGTCCCCCTTACACAAAAAGGACAAGATGGACTTAACATGTGATGAGTTCGTCCAAACAGATTTAGCATACGATACCACTGTTATAATAGAGTCAGATATCATACTTAAAAATGAATCCTGTAACATCGTCATCCTCGTCCTATTAGTAGAAACATTCAGAGATGACTTCACTACTGCAGTTGTAACTACTGGTGTCGTAGTAGTCAGTGTATCTTATTTGTTGTAGTTGCTGAAATCAATGTAATTGCCTTAGTCGCAGCAGTCATCGTTCTTAAGGAAGTAGTAGTTTCATTTAATACCATTGCTAAAGTTATGACAGGTGTCGTCATCGTCGTGGTCATCGGTGCAGTAGACCTAGGAGCTGTTATATTAAATATAGTTGCTAATGTAGGTTTAGGTGTAGTGGTTATTCTAGTTATCGTAGTAGTTATTACAAGTGTTGCAGTAACCATTGTAGTTGGTGTTGTTTCTGTTTTTGTGATAGCTGATGTTGCTATAGTTACAGTGGTTAATGTATTCTTTGTAATTGGGATCGGTGTTTCTGTTTTCTTCAGACTAGTTGTAACATCATCAAATTTCTGAGTCGTCACCTTTTGGCCCAAACCAGTAGATTTCGCCTTTACACTAACCTGATCGTTATTTATAGACAACCGCCCTGGAGCAGATAACAGATCAGAAACCTCCTCGTTCACAAGTAAAGTTATTTTATGTATTTTATACCCAGATATCCAACGTCTATTCTCCAGAATAAATATATGCCTTTTTTGAAAATGTTTGTAAATATAACCACCTTGATCTTCCCATGAAACATATCTTACCACCAACGAACAGTCACCTCCCACAGGGGCCATTTTCAGATCATTATATAAAACATATTCCCTCGGGCCTTGAACAGACCTTCTTGTCTCAAGTCCTGACAATACCAAACTTTCACCCATATTATTGACCCATTCAAGTGTATCCCCTCGAGTCCAATTGGAACACCAACACTTGAGAAATACCGATGTACCAACCGATTTCCGAACTACCAAAACAGAATCAAACAAATGAGTAGACTGTGGGCTGACTGTCGTTAAAAGTGTTTTTTCTAACTTAACCTCAGTCTCTGAGGTTAAAACTTCAGATAACAGGATCCATCAGTCCAAAACTCTAGTTCAGGCTCTCTCAAAGGGAGGGCCTGTAAATCTGACCTCAATTTAGCATATCTTTCTACTTCTTGAATGCAATCATGTGGTTCCCCATCTTCTGATGTAGGTAAGGTTTCTGCGGGGTTTACATTAGAACATCTCATCAAGGTAACATCTTCCTGTTCTAGAAGTCTGGACATAGTCAACGTATGTTTACCATAGTTCAAAAGATTTCTCAGGCTATGATGGGTAAGGATTGTTACAGGATAACCCATTGTAATAGCTGAGGCCTTCTCATACATTAACTGAACCCCCACCATCGCCCTATAGCAGATCTGAAGACCCAACTCTACGTCTGAAAAAGCAGTAGAATAGTAGCGATTGGCTGTGGTTTTACCCCTGTCCCTGTCGGCTGACAGAGAACCACACATGCATATTTACCCCCCGTAGAGGTAGACACATATAGTAAAAAGTTTTTAGAATAGTCCGGAAGTGCCAGTGCTGGCGCTTCTTGAAGTCTCTGCTTTAAAGTTTCAAATGAAACAAGTCCATCATGAGTCCAAGTTAAATTCCCATGTAACTGTGTGTTACCTGTCTCTTTGATCATAGCTCTTAATGGTCCTGTGAGACTAGCATAGTCCTCAATCCAGGCAGATGAATAGCCAGCGATTCCCATAAACGTCATCATCTCTCTAACTGTTCTTGGTTTCGGGGCCTTGCGAATGGCTTCCAAATGACTGTCAGCAATGCTTCTTCGACCTTTAGCTATAGCTTGTCCCAAATACACCACTTTCTCCTGACAATACTGCAATTTCTTCTGCGAAACCTTGTGTCCTTTTTCAGCCAAGATTTGTAACAATTTTATAGAGTCTTTGTGGCACGTTTCCTTGTCCGGTGCACAGAGTACAATATCATCAGCATATTGTATTACTGTACTGCACAATTGCTGTCCAATCCCCATCAAATCATTCTTCAAAATGCGATTGAAAAAATGCGGAGAGTGCTTGAATCCCTGAGGCAAACGCTTGTAAATGTAATACTGATCTTTGAAAGTGAAGCCAAATAGACCTTGACTCTCAGTGCTTAGTGGTATACTGAAGAATGCTCCACAAAGGTCTATTGTTGTGAAATATGAAGCTTCTGGTGGGATTTGCGCAAGAATAGTATGTGGATCTGGAACTTCAGCTGGAATGTCCCCCACCACCTCATTAAGTGCCCTCAAATCATGCACCAAACGATAACTTTCATCCAGTTTCAACAGAGGCAGTAGTGGTGTATTGCTTTGAGGATTTTCTGTTATCTCCAGGACTCCAGCTTGTACCAGACCTTCAATTTGTAATTCAATACCTTTAATTGCTTCTTCTTTCAAAGGATATTGGTCTATCCAAGGAGGCCTTGCTCCTGGTCTAAGTTCAACATGCACTGGTTGAGCTGATTTAACCAGTCCGATATCAGTACTGTGTTTTGACCACAGGCAGTCAGGAACTTGTTGCAGCATTTCTTCTTCCAAATGCTTTGAGTCTGACATATTGAATATTGATTCATTTGTTATTGTAACAGTTTGTGGTGTTCCATATCCTTGTGCAAAGATCATAATTTTTAGAAATTGCTGATCATCACTTCTCCAGATTGTATGATTTTCTTTCATGGGAGCAAATTTTGCTTTCTCTGCATCCTTCATCATTGCTCCAGTATGCTTCGGTTCATAATCGTCAGCTGTCAACAAAGTCACATGTGGAACACTGTTTTAGTCATTGTCATCAATTTTCATTGCAGCTCCTTGGGGCCCCACAATAATATAACTTGAACTGAGTTGGATTTTCTCAGGTTGTTTACTTCGCCACTCTTCTGGATTTAATTGAATAGTGTCTTTGAAATACTTCTGAGTACAATGTGATCGATATTCAGGAGTTTTTGGATTAAACAGATTTTGCGAAAATAAATTTCTCCCATTGTTTGGCTGATTCCAACAATTCTAGGCAAAAATTTCCAAGCCAATGAATAGCTATATCCTACTTTCAACATCATCTGAGTCAGTTTCATCAGTCTCTAGTAATCAAACACTTACTTTCTTTTGTTTTCTGCTTCCTTTCTTTTCTGCACTCTCCAGCGTCTTCTTGACCTTGGGGTCATAGCCACCCATGGCCTCCTCCATCTCACTGTGCTCAGCCTCTTTCAATTCCACTTTCTTAAACTTTCGGCCCAATCCTCTTAATGACAATTTCTTCTTCTTCTTTGGCAGGCTTGGATATAGATCCACTGTAGTTACTGTCTGGCCCTCTTCTATTGTTCACAAATCATCATCTCGCAATTGACAGGTTCCTTCGGTTTTCACAATTGGAAACTGTTGATACGGATCATTACTTACTGTCTTCTCATAATCTGGTGGAGCTTTCACATGAGAAAATGGTTCATTTATTTGCAATATCAACTTTTCCGTTTCTTTGTTTGTTGTCTTGATCGTCTCCATCGTTCTTTCTTTCTTCCTTTCCTTGTCCTTTAAAATCCTCTGTCCTTCAGTTTCAAACAACTGTAAAACGCCAAGTTCAGTGCGTCTCTTTTCTGCACGTTTATGACCTTTTCTGCCTTTTTTCTGCTTTGCCTTAAACGTAGATACCAAAACTCTTAAAGTATTAATAACATCGAGTGAAAATGTTCCTTCAACCGGCCAACGAAAATCAATATGAGCCCATCGACGATGCCATTTTTTCAATACTTTATCGATATCGTTAACTAAAGGATTCTTCTTCTTTACTGCCCCAACTGGGCTAATTTGAGGAATCACCGGTTCTGTTTTCAAAAACAAATGAAAAATCTCAAATGAAAAATCTCACAAATGGTTACTAAATAACTTGTATCCCCTCCTTTTTTTGTTTTATTTTATCATTTTAAATGTAATTATTATTTATCGTTTAGATATTTTCCAAATATGTATTCTTTAAATTGTTTAATTATTTATTTATACATCAAACAATTCATGTATGTATATGTCCATACACTTGTAATGTTTATTTGTGTAATGACCTCCACCTGTGACAAAACTCTGGTTGAGGAGTTATCACTAGTAGTTAAAAAAACTTCCCTTGTTTTTTTCAGAAAACACAAATTAAAAATGTAACCACATGCACAGATATCACTGAAATTGACTGAAATTGAAATAATAGATGTATAAGTGTCACAATTAATGAGATGCAATTAATGAGTAAATGAACCACAATCTATTAGAATCATTAATTTCCAACCACACGATTAATATAACCTTGAATGTACCTCATATATGCCCCATTACAGCAACTGTATCATTTTTGTACCCAGCAGAAATGCAGTAGTGGAGCCCAATGTAAAGACAGAACTCAAGGAAATAAACAAGTAAACTGTTGGTAAAGACTGTCATCTGTTGCCAAAATTTTGTGTGAGTGTCACTGGATAATATCAGATACTCTGACAAATGAACAGTGATATATGTTAGCAGATAATTAAGAACCACATGTCTCAACCAAAATATGATATGTAATATAATCAAATGTGTGTATGTATGAAGTGGACAGATTTTGTGGATAAAACAGAAATTACCTTTTTCGGGCTATCGCAGGTCCCTCTCCGGATGGAAACACTCGGGCCTGGTCTGCTCAGGTCGCTCGGGCTGTCGCCTGGTGCCTGGACGAACCGCCTCCCCGTGTGAGCTTGGCGCAGTTCCCACGGGATCGTAATAAATAAAAACAAAAATACTATCAATATACAGCATATACGGCCTATGAGAATGCCTATCTAAATTCAAATCATTGAATCACTATATCACAGTATATATCTATCTTTATATAAACACCTTTATCCCAATTATATCATAATCAAAATTTACCCAACAAATTATCTCTCTTCAAAATACCAGCACTAGTCAACCATATCAATGATTAATATTTAAATCAATTATCAAACATTTTAAAACTAGACTATCCTAATCTAATAACCACCTCAACTCAACAGCAGGAGGGACAACATCTCCTACCGTCCAGTGGGCCTTGTGCCCACCCACAAGGTTCCATATATGTAAAAGGGGAGGAGGAGTCAGAGACGGGGACGAGGGAGAGAGAGAGAGAGAGAGAGAGAGTAGAAGGGAGGAGCAGAAGGGAGGAGCAGAAGGGAGGGGGGTGGGTGAAGCAAGGAGAAAGGGAAAAACAAAGAGAGAGAGAGCGAGCACGAGACACATGCACAAGAGACAGAGACGATGCGACAAATCACAAAAACACATGTACTTCACTGACCCATGGACATTTCTCTTGTATATCTCCCTGATTCCCCTCTTGTTTAGTGCATCTCGTACTTTCACGTAGCTTTGGTGGAGTCTCTTGACTTTCAGTCGGCACCGTTCAGAGTCCGAGTGAAACCTGCTCCTTCAGAGTAAACAGGAGCGTGTTCTTGTGCTTCTCCAGTGATGGGGCGATGTGTGAATCTGCCCAAACATCCATGAGACCATCTCCTCGCTCCACCACGTTTGTGCAGGGCTCAGGGCTGCTGCTCTTATGACTTAATATACCCACAATGCAAAGGGACGGCGACTACAGTGGCTCATGAAGCCCCAAAAGGCGCATGTTTTCTGTGTTTGTTTTGGATGGAGCCCGTTTGTATTCAGGCCATAAGTGAACCGCACCAGAGTCCGTTTGGAAATGGACCCAGACCCACCTCTTCAGGCGGGTCTCAGTCCACTCGTTTGGTCCAGATCAGAGTTCACTTTATTCACACCTCAAATTAAGTCTGGACTTTCAGGGGAATCGAACTTTAGTGTCTTTAAATCTGACTCAAGCCCAAAGTTGTGAATACGTCCTAAGATTTGACACAAAACCAGAGACACAAACGATTCCACGATTTTATTATTTCACTGAAGAATCCTCAAAACACGATCAAGATGGACTCCTCCTCTGAACAGTACTCTGCAAAAACAGGACAGGATTTAGACCTGCTGTAGTCCTGGTCCAGTCCTAATCCAGTCCTGGTTTAGTCCTGGTCCTGTCCTAATCCAGTCCTTGTCTAGTCCTAATCCAGTCCTGGTTTAGTCCTGGTCCAGTCCTAATCCAGTCCTAATCCAGTCCTGGTTTAGTCCTGGTCCTGTCCTAATCCAGTCCTTGTCTAGTCCTAATCCAGTCCTGGTTTAGTCCTGGTCCAGTCCTAATCCAGTCCTGCTCTAGTCCTGGTTCAGTCCTGATCCAGTCCTGATTTAGTCCTGGTCCAGTCTTAATCCAGTCCTGGTCTAGTCCTGGTTCAGTCCTGATCCAGTCCTGGTCTAGTCCCGGTCCAATTCTGGTCTAGTCTTCGTCCAGTCCTGGTTCAATCTTGGTCCAGACCCTTGCTCTTCTGGTGGGAGTACAGGTCTCCTCTGAATCCTGCACACCGGGCGTGGTCTGTGAACAGCTGTAGGTCTGCGTCACTCACATCGGTCCTTCTGCCTGCAACAAGGACCACAGGATCTCAACCGGTCTACAGTGGACCACAGGATCTCAACCGGTCTACAGGGGACCACAGGATCTCAACCGGTCTACAGTGGACCACAGGATCTCAGCCGGTCTACAGGGGCCCACAGGATCTTAATGCAATGATTCATTAAATGACACTAATAAGGGGGGTCCCTTTATGTGGTGAGGGGTTTGGGAGGTGAATGATCCCGGGAGCTGAGTTATCGGGGGCTTCGTGCCCCTGGTCGGGTCACCCCAGGCAAACAGGTCCTGGGGGACGGGTCAGACTAAGAGCGGTTCAGAAGCCCTAATGACGAGTAACAAAACCAGGACAGTTACGTCTCCCGGATCGGTGTTAACGGGGCCAGACCTGGGGTGGGCGCTGGTGGCTGTACCTCCCCCACAGAGTCCGACCGGGCACAGCCCGAAGGAGCAAAGTGGAGCCGTCCTCTCGTAGGAGGATCCGTAAGGGGCCAGTGCAAGGAGATCTGGCGGCAGTTAAAGGGCTCGACGACCGGATCTCCGGACATGGAGTCTGGCTCTGGGGACATGGAACATCACCTCGGGGGAGGAGCCTGAGCTTGTGCGGGAGGTGGAGCGTTACCGTCAGATACAGTCGGCTTCACCTCCTGCACAGCCTGGGCTCTGAACCCGACTCCTTCAGAGGGGCTGGACTCTCCATTTCTGTGGTGTTGGAGCTGGTGTGGCTCATGGCCACAGCTCAGCCACTGAGTGTTGGAGTTCACCCCGGGGAAGGAGAGGGTCGTCCCTTCGGGTCGGGGGCAGGTCTCTCACTGTGGTGTCGGCCTATGGGCCCCACAGCAGTGCAGAGGACCAGGCCTCTGGGAGTCTCTGGGAGGGGGACTGGACACTGCACCCGGGGACTGAGGTTCTACTGGGGACTTCAACGCCCACGTGGGCGACAGTGACACCTGGAGGTGATCAGGAGGAACAGTCTCCCTGATCTGAACCCAAGCGGATTCTGTTATTGGACTCTGTGCGAGTCACAGTTTGTCCATAACAAACTCTATGTTCCAGCACAAGGTCCATCAGTGCAGGTGGCACCAGGACCTCGGCCGGAGCTCCAGGATCCACTTTGTTGTGGTGTCCTCTGAGCTCCAGCCGTGTGTCTTGGACACTCGGGTGAAGAGAGGGGCAGAGCTGTAGAGCACCACCTGGTGGTGAGTTGGGTCCGAAGGGGAAGACGGAAAGACCTGGCAGACCCAAGTGTATCGTGAGGGTCTGTTGGGAACATCTGGAGGAACCTCTGTCAGGGGGACCTTCAACTCACACCTTGAAGCTCTTACTTATGAGGTAGAAGCTGTGGAGCCGGAGCACAGGCCTGAACCTGGATGAGTCCAGGCGACGTTTCTTGATGTATTCTCGGACATCAGTGGCGAAGGCTCTGGCATCCAGAATGATCGAGGAGTCACCCAAAGGCACGAAATGGAACTCATACGTGACGTTGTCCACTGCAACACAGGGAGGACATCTGACACACAGGGAGGGCATCTGACACACAGGGAGGACATCTCAAACTGAACTAAACCAGTACTTACTGTGGAATATGGCCTTGCCTCTGGTGATTGTTGCATTTACCACAATCCTCTGACATGTCCCGTTTCTGAAAAAAATATTAGTCCTAGTTTAGTCCTGGTGTAGTCCTGGTGTAGTCCTGGTTTAGTCCTGGTGTAGTCCTGGTCTAGTCCTGGTATAGTCCTGGTTTAGTCCTGGTTTAGTCCTGGTGTTGTCCTGGTTTAGTCCTGGTTTAGTCCTGGTTTAGTTCTGGTTTAGTCCCAGTTTAGTCCTTGTGCAGACTCACGACTTGGTGAACATGTCCAGAACTAGTCCATTCTTGGTCTCTGTGACGTTGTACCAGAAGCTGGAGGAGAGGTTCATGAGGGTTCTGTCGAACTCATGATCCGTGAAGGCGAGCAGGAAGTGGAACCGTCCCAAGACCTGGACCAGGATCATAACCAGATCAGTTTAAAGGGCTCTGACTCTGCTCTCTGATCTGTTCTAACGTCGTTTCCTCTTCACACACAGACCTGGAGCTGGGTTTGGTTTCACTCACATGTTTAACACAGGGAAGTGTGATTCAGGCAAAAAAGTGACGTAATGAGGCTTTAAGAGCAGGATTCACAAACACTTTCTGAACTCTGAACATGTTCTGATGTTAAATCGATCTCACTCACATCTGTGTTTGAGTCATTCTGTCCACCCCTCACCTGTCAGACTGTTAGAGCGAACTTAGTATCAGAACAAGTAGATTAAACCAGGACTAAACCAGGACTGAACCAGGTCTAAACCAGGTCTAAACCAGGTCTAAACCAGGACTGAACCAGGTCTAAATCAGGTTTTCCACAGATATAAGGACACATGGGGAATTAAAAAAGAAAGTTCTACCATTTTGTGTGGAAAATAACATCAGATCATCTAAACAAAGAGAGTTTTATTATTTTGGAATCAGAATCGGTATCAAGTATCGAGTATCGAGTCTGTTCTTTAGTATCATGACAAACAGTAGTTTAAACAAAGTCCTCACCGGGGTCTTATCCTCCAGAGACAGAGGAGCTCTCAGTCTGCGGCACTCCTCAGACCCAGGTTCTGGTCCGGTCTCAGGTCTGGTCTCAGGTCCGGTCTCAGGTCCGGTCTCAGGTCTGGTCTCAGGTCCGGTCTTGGGACTCGGAGTCGGATGTGCTCTGGTCCCGCTCAGAGCCAGGATCAGAACCAAACTCAGAAACAGCCTCATGTTTACTCTGGTCCTCTGGGTCTCACTTTGGTCCGGTCTGGCTCTGGTCCTCTGGGTCTCTCAAAGTCCCTGTAAGTCCAGGTTTAATCCGGGTCTGGTTATAGTCCTGCCCCTTTTAGTCCTGCCCTGTGTGATTCTGAGTAAATCCTGATGTTGCTTCAGGCTCTGGTCCACAGAGGCAAACAGATCCAGGGTCAGTGTCCTTACACTCCCGTTCAAAAGTTTGGGGTCACTTAGAAATTTCCTTATTTTTGAAAGAAAAGCACAGTTTTTTTCAATGAAGATACTTTAAACTAATCAGAAATACACTCTATACGTTGCTAATGTGGTAAATGACTTTTCTAGCTGCAAATGTCTGGTTTTTGGTGCAATATCGACACAGGTGAATAGAGGCCCATTTCCAGCAACAGTCACTTCAGTGTTCTAATGGTACAATGTGTTTGCTCGTTGCGTCAGAAGGCTTGTGCAGTCATGTTAGCACAGAGGAAAACAGTTCAGCTGCTTAAAGAAGCTATAAAACTGACCTTCTTTGAGCAGGTTGAGTATCTGGAGCATCACATTTGTGGGGTCGATTAAACACTCAACATGGCCAGAAAAAGAGAACTTTCATGTGAAACTCAACAGTCTGTTCTTGTTCTTAGAAATGAAGGCTATTCCATGCAAGAAATTTCCAAGAAACTGAAGATTTCAGATCAATCTCCTTCACCTTTTTTGGTGAATCCACATGTTGCCAAATAACTCAGGAAGTAATTACAGCCATTGCCACTGCATCTTAAGACACCATCTGCAGCTGGTTTTCAAAAATTACAGCAAGAAAAAGCTACAAAATAAAAAAAACAAGAAAACAGGACTGGGGGGCTGGGGGTGTCCTCTGGGCGCAAAAGAAAGTGGGTCACGATGGGTCCCCCGAAGTGCCTTGGGCCCTGCTGAACCGCCGAATGCTGCGCCACCGGGGTTCAGGGATTGGCCGCGGATGATTTTGGGAGATGCGGCCTCTTCCTTCGTCTGGCTAATGAAACCTTTTTGAGAGGAAATGAAGAGCAAAAGACAGAGAAACTTCAACTATCGGCTCAGGTAAGTGAGGATGGAAGTAGGAAGAGCCTTTGGGCGACTGAGAGGACGGTGGAGATGCTTCCTGAAGCAGAGTCACAGATTTCACTCAACTCATTCTGACATGCTGTGTTCCAATCTCTGTGGAGAGCATCATGAGGAAAACCTGAGAGAAGAAGGAGTGGAAGACGGTGAAGGTGAAGGTGGAGAGAATGCTGGAGAAACCTCGACATGGAGCAGCAGAAGTAATTTCCCCTGCAGATCAATAAAGTCTAAGTCAGAGAGCATGAGAAATGCACTGCCAGCATTTGTTCAGGTTATAGACATACAATTGCTTTTTGTAAAAACAGTGGAAAATAAAAGGAACAGATTTCAAGTAGGCTTGTCTCTTCTCGTCTTGTACAAATGTTAACTGTTCTAACTCCTCAGAACATCAGTGATCTGCTCAGACTGTTCCAGTCCCATAGGGGTCCTTTTATCAGCGGCCTGTGAACAAGAGCCTCTGGCACATTCATGTACATTTCACATCGTTGGGTTGATGGGACAAAACTTCAGGTAGATATTAATAACTTCATGGACAGTGTGTCATGAAATTTGGAAAACAAAAACCTGGAAAATACAGGCAGCAGCAATGCCCCGTAAAAGAGAACCCCTCTGTCCCTGTCATCAACTGAAAATGCACAGACTCCTTTTTTCTGACTCATTAAACATCGTTTTCACAAAGCAAAATGTTGTCAGTGTTTCTAATTTGATAAATAATAACTTTAAAGTGATGTAGAAATATGTTGGCCTTTGTGAACACGATGGGTGCCAGGTAAGATACCTCTTAAAATTAGAAACTGATCCAAAATGACAAGACTAGAAGCAGTTAGGCATGTGCACTTACTCACAATTTACAGGTCATAGATTTGCTCCCTGTTAGACTTCTGAACATGTCACAGGATTATGTCCTTGTGCTTCCCCTGCACCTCTGCCCCTGGAGGGCATCATGGGCCATGTGGGCACCTGGGTTTGGGCCTCAATGGGAGGGACAGGTTTGGCCCTGTTGGTGTAGTTGGTGTAGACATGTTGGTGTAGGTGGTGTAGACCTGTTGGTGTAGTTGGTGCAGACCTGTTGGTGTAGTTGGTGTAGACCTGTTGGTGTAGACCTGTTGGTGTAGTTGGTGTAGACCTGTTGGTGTAGACCTGTTGGTGTAGTTGGTGTAGACCTGTTGGTGTAGACCTGTTGGTGTAGTTGGTGTAGACCTGTTGGTGTAGTTGGTGTAGACCTGTTGGTGTAGACCTGTTGGTGTAATTGGTGTAGACCTGTTGGTGTAGTTGGTGTAGACCTGTTGGTGTAGACCTGTTGGTTTAGTTGGTGTTGACCTGTTGGTGTAGTTGGTGTAGACCTGTTGGTGTAGACCTGTTGGTGTAGACGTGTTGGTGTAGCTGGTGTAGACCTGTTGGTGTAGTTGGTGTAGACCTGTTGGTGTAGACCTGTTGGTGTAGCTGGTGTTGACCTATTGGTGTAGTTGGTGTAGACCTGTTGGTGTAGACCTGTTGGTGTAGACATGTTGGTGTAGACATATTGCTGTAGACCTGTTGGTGTAGTTGGTGTAGACCTGTTGGTGTAGTTGGTGTAGACCTGTTGGTGTAGACCTGTTGGTTTAGTTGGTGTTGACCTGTTGGTGTTGACCTGTTGGTGTAGACCTGTTGGTGTAGACCTGTTGGTGTAGACATGTTGCTGTCGACCTGTTGGGGTAGACCTGTTGGTGTAGTTGGTGTAGACCTGTTGGTGTAGTTGGTGTAGACCTGTTGGTGTAGACCTGTTGGTGTAGTTGGTGTTGACCTGTTGGTGTAGTTGGTGTAGACCTGTTAGTGTAGACCTGTTGGTGTAGTTGGTGTGGAGCTGTTGGTGTAGTTGGTGTAGACCTGTTGGTGTAGACCTGTTGGTGTAGTTGGTGTAGACCTGTTGGTGTAGTTGGTGTAGACCTGTTGGTGTAGACCTGTTGGTGTAGTTGGTGTAGACCTGTTGGTGTAGTTGGTGTAGACCTGTTGGTGTAGACCTGTTGGTGTAGTTGGTGTAGACCTGTTGGTGTAGTTGGTGTAGACCTGTTGGCGTAGTTGGTGTAGACCTGTTGGTGTAGACCTGTTGGTGTAGTTGGTGCAGACCTGTTGGTGTAGACCTGTTGGTGTAGTTGGTGTAGACCTGTTGGTGTAGTTGGTGTAGACCTGTTGGTGTAGTTGGTGTAGACCTGTTGGTGTAGACCTGTTGGTGTAGACCTGTTGGTGTAGACCTGTTGGTGTAGTTGGTGTAGACCTGTTGGTGTAGACCTGTTGGTGTAGCTGGTGTTGACCTATTGGTGTAGTTGGTGTAGACCTGTTGGTGTAGACCTGTTGGTGTAGTTGGTGTAGACCTGTTGGTGTGGTTGGTGTAGACCTGTTGGTGTAGTTGGTGTAGACCTGTTGGTGTAGACCTGTTGGTGTAGACCTGTTGGTGTAGTTGGTGTAGACCTGTTGGTGTAGTTGGTGTAGACCTGTTGGTGTAGACCTGTTGGTGTAGTTGGTGTAGACCTGTTGGTGTGGTTGGTGTAGACCTGTTGGTGTAGTTGGTGTAGACCTGTTGGTGTAGACCTGTTGGTGTAGACCTGTTGGTGTAGACCTGTTGGTGTAGACCTGTTGGTGTAGTTGGTGTAGACCTGTTGGTGTAGTTGGTGTAGACCTGTTGGTGTAGTTGGTGTAGACCTGTTGGTGTAGTTGGTGTAGACCTGTTGGTGTAGTTGGTGTAGACCTGTTAGTGTAGACCTGTTGGTGTAGTTGGTGTAGACCTGTTGGTGTAGTTGGTGTAGACCTGTTGGTGTAGTTGGTGTAGACCTGTTGGTGTAGTTGGTGTAGACCTGTTGGTGTAGTTGGTGTAGACCTGTTGGTGTAGACCTGTTGGTGTAGTTGGTGTAGACCTGTTGGTGTAGTTGGTGTAGACCTGTTGGTGTAGTTGGTGTAGACCTGTTGGTGTAGACCTGTTGGTGTAGTTGGTGTAGACCTGTTGGTGTAGTTGGTGTAGACCTGTTGGTGTAGTTGGTGTAGACCTGTTGGTGTAGTTGGTGTAGACCTGTTGGTGTAGTTGGTGTAGACCTGTTGGTGTAGTTGGTGTAGACCTGTTGGTGTAGTTGGTGTAGACCTGTTGGTGTAGTTGGTGTAGACCTGTTGGTGTAGTTGGTGTAGACCTGTTGGTGTAGTTGGTGTAGACCTGTTGGTGTAGTTGGTGTAGACCTGTTGGTGTAGTTGGTGTAGACCTGTTGGTGTAGTTGGTGTAGACCTGTTGGTGTAGGTGGTGTAGACCTGTTGGTGTAGTTGGTGTAGACCTGTTGGTGTAGTTGGTGTAGACCTGTTGGTGTAGTTGGTGTAGACCTGTTGGTGTAGTTGGTGTAGACCTGCTGGTGTAGTTGGTGTAGACCTGTTGGTGTAGTTGGTGTAGACCTGTTGGTGTAGTTGGTGTAGACCTGTTGGTGTAGTTGGTGTAGACCTGTTGGTGTAGTTGGTGTAGACCTGTTGGTGTAGTTGGTGTAGACCTGTTGGTGTAGTTGGTGTAGACCTGTTGGTGTAGTTGGTGTAGACCTGTTGGTGTAGTTGGTGTAGACCTGTTGGTGTAGTTGGTGTAGACCTGTTGGTGTAGTTGGTGTAGACCTGTTGGTGTAGTTGGTGTAGGCCTGTTGGTGTAGTTGGTGTAGACCTGTTGGTGTAGGGGGTGTAGACCTGTTGGTGTAGTTGGTGTAGACCTGTTGGTGTAGTTGGTGTAGACCTGTTGGTGTAGTTGGTGTAGACCTGTTGGTGTAGTTGGTGTAGACCTGCTGGTGTAGTTGGTGTAGACCTGTTGGTGTAGTTGGTGTAGACCTGTTGGTGTAGTTGGTGTAGACCTGTTGGTGTAGTTGGTGTAGACCTGTTGGTGTAGTTGGTGTAGACCTGTTGGTGTAGTTGGTGTAGACCTGTTGGTGTAGTTGGTGTAGACCTGTTGGTGTAGTTGGTGTAGACCTGTTGGTGTAGTTGGTGTAGACCTGTTGGTGTAGTTGGTGTAGGCCTGTTGGTGTAGTTGGTGTAGACCTGTTGGTGTAGGTGGAGTAGACCTGTTGGTGTAGTTGGTGTAGACCTGTTGGTGTAGTTGGTGTAGACCTGTTGGTGTAGGTGGTGTAGACCTGTTGGTGTAGTTGGTGTAGACCTGTTGGTGTAGTTGGTGTAGACCTGTTGGTGTAGTTGGTGTAGACCTGTTGGTGTAGCCCTGTCCTCACACCGGGCTGAAGCTGTGTCCTCTGGGAGGATGTAGCTGCAGGTTCATAGTGTGGGGGGCTTGTGTATTCAGATCTACCAAGTGACTTATTATTATTTATGATACATGAAGAAACCCAAACTACTGAGATGAATCTGCATCACGTTCTCACTGTGCTCAGTCCCTCATGAACTCTTCCAGGTTGATGTATGTTTTGTTGGGACGCCTCCCCAGTGGGGCGGCTCTCCACTATGTCCACAGGAGAAACTGTTGGCCTGGTGCCCGTTTGTACTTCATTGACCCATGGACATTTCTCTTGTATATCTCCCTGATTCCCCTCTTGTTTAGTGCATCTCGTACTTTCACGTAGCTTTGGTGGAGTCTCTTGACTTTCAGTCGGCACCGTTCAGAGTCCGAGTGAAACCTGCTCCTTCAGAGTAAACAGGAGCGTGTTCTTGTGCTTCTCCAGTGATGGGGCGATGTGTGAATCTGCCCAAACATCCATGAGACCATCTCCTCGCTCCACCACGTTTGTGCAGGGCTCAGGGCTGCTGCTCTTATGACTTAATATACCCACAATGCAAAGGGACGGCGACTACAGTGGCTCATGAAGCCCCAAAAGGCGCATGTTTTCTGTGTTTGTTTTGGATGGAGCCCGTTTGTATTCAGGCCATAAGTGAACCGCACCAGAGTCCGTTTGGAAATGGACCCAGACCCACCTCTTCAGGCGGGTCTCAGTCCACTCGTTTGGTCCAGATCAGAGTTCACTTTATTCACACCTCAAATTAAGTCTGGACTTTCAGTGGAATCGAACTTTAGTGTCTTTAAATCTGACTCAAGCCCAAAGTTGTGAATACGTCCTAAGATTTGACACAAAACCAGAGACACAAACGATTCCACGATTTTATTATTTCACTGAAGAATCCTCAGAACACGATCAAGATGGACTCCTCCTCTGAACAGTACTCTGCAAAAACAGGACAGGATTTAGACCTGGTCCAGTCCTGGTCCAGTCCTAATCCAGTCCTGGTCTAGTCCTGGTTCAGTCCTGGTCCAGTCCTAATCCAGTCCTGGTCTAGTCCTGGTTCAGTGGAGTGAATGTGACTCTTACAAATACTTGGGCACAGTATTTGACTCAGATCTTAAGTTTGACAAAACCACAGATTCTGTTGTTAAACGAGGTCAACAAAGAATCCACTGCTGCACAAACTGAACTCTTTTAATGTCTCTAAACCTATTTTATGGCCTTTTATCATTCTTTTATTGAGAGTCTTTTAAACTTCTCTTTTATTTGCTGGTTTTATGGTTTGTCAGTCAAGGACAAAAACAGCCTAAACAACATTGTAAAAACTTTTAAAGATTCTGGGGGTGCAGATGTTGGTTCTATTTTTATCTGACCTCTTGCACTTTGTTCCTTTTGCACCTTATTTTTGCTTCTGCTCAAATGTCCACATGAGTTTGTGTCTGTTGATGCTGTGTGTGCCTATTATGCTGCTAAATGTGATGTGACTGCAAACTGAACTGCCCCTCAGGGATAAATAAAGTCCTGATCCAGTCATGATCTAGTCTTGGTCCAGTCCCGGTTCAGTCTTGGTCCAGACCCTTGCTCTTCTGTTGGTAGTCCAGGTCTCCTCTGAATCCTGCACACCGGGCGTGGTCCGTGAACAGCTGCAGGTCTGCGTCACTCACATCGGTCCGTCTGCCTGCAACAAGGACCACAGGATTTCAACTGGTCTACAGGGGACTACAGGATCTCAACCGGTCTACAGGGGACCACAGGATCTCAACAGGTGTACAAGGGACCACAGGATCTCAACCAGTCTACAGGGGACCACAGCATCTCAACCGGTCTACAGGGGACCACATGATCTCAACCGGTGTACAGGAGACCACAGGATCTCAACCGGTCTACAGTGGACCACAGGATCTCAGCCGGTCTACAGGGGACCACAGGATCTCAACCGGTCTACAGGGGCCCACAGGATCTCAACCGGTCTACAGGGGCCCACAGGATCTCATCCGGTCTACAGAGGACCACATGATCTCAACCGGTGTACAGGAGACCACAGGATCTCAACCGGTCTACAGGGGACCACAGGATCTCAACCAGTCTACAGTGGACCACAGGATCTCAACCGGTGTACAGGGGCCCACAGGATCTTAATGCAATGATTCATTAAATGACACTAATAAGGGGGGTCCCTTTATGTGGTGAGGGGTTTGGGAGGTGAATGATCCCGGGACCTGAGTTATCTGGGGCTTCGTGCCCCTGGTTGGGTCACCCCAGGCAAACAGGTCCTGGGGGACGGGTCAGACTAAGAGCGGTTCAGAAGCCCTAATGACGAGTAACAAAACCAGGACAGTTACGTCTCCCGGATCGGTGTTAACGGGGCCAGACCTGGGGTGGGCGCTGGTGGCTGTACCTCCCCCACAGAGTCCGACCGGGCACAGCCCGAAGGAGCAAAGTGGAGCCGTCCTCTCGTAGGAGGATCCGTAAGGGGCCAGTGCAAGGAGATCTGGCGGCAGTTAAAGGGTTCGACGACCGGATCTCCGGACATGGAGTCTGGCTCTGGGGACATGGAACATCACCTCGGGGGAGGAGCCTGAGCTTGTGCGGGAGGTGGAGCGTTACCGTCAGATACAGTCGGCTTCACCTCCTGCACAGCCTGGGCTCTGAACCCGACTCCTTCAGAGGGGCTGGACTCTCCATTTCTGTGGTGTTGGAGCTGGTGTGGCTCATGGCCACAGCTCAGCCACTGAGTGTTGGAGTTCACCCCGGGGAAGGAGAGGGTCGTCCCTTCGGGTCGGGGGCAGGTCTCTCACTGTGGTGTCGGCCTATGGGCCCCACAGCAGTGCAGAGGACCAGGCCTCTGGGAGTCTCTGGGAGGGGGACTGGACACTGCACCCGGGGACTGAGGTTCTACTGGGGACTTCAACGCCCACGTGGGCGACAGTGACACCTGGAGGTGATCAGGAGGAACAGTCTCCCTGATCTGAACCCAAGCGGATTCTGTTATTGGACTCTGTGCGAGTCACAGTTTGTCCATAACAAACTCTATGTTCCAGCACAAGGTCAAGGATCAGTGCAAGTGGCACCAGGACCTCGGCCACAGCAGCAGGATCCACTTTGTTGTCTTGTCATCTGAACTCCAGCCGTGTGTCTTGGACACTCGGGTGAAGAGAGGGGCAGAGCTGTAGAGCACCACCTGGTGGTGAGTTGGGTCGGAGGGGGAAGACGGAAAGACCTGGCAGACCCAAGCGTATCGTGAGGGTCTGTTGGGAACATCTGGAGGAACCTCTGTCAGGGGGACCTTCAACTCACACCTTGAAGCTCTTACTCATGAGGTAGAAGTTGTGGACCCGGAGCACAGGCCTGACCCTGGACGAATCCAGGCGACGTTTCTTCATGTATTCTCGGACATCGGTGGCGAAGGTTCTGATATCCAGAATGAACGAGGAGTCACCCAAAGGCACGAAATGCATCTCAGACGTGACGTTGTCCACTGCAACACAGGGAGGACATCTGACACACAGGGAGGGCATCTGACACACAGGGAGGGCATCTGACACACAGGGAGGGCATCTGACACACAGGGAGGGCATCTGACACACAGGTAGGGCATCTGATACACAGGGAGGACATCTGACACACAGGGAGGGCATCTGACACACAGGGAGGGCATCTGATACACAGGGAGGGCATCTGACACACAGGGAGGGCATCTGACACACAGGTAGGGCATCTGACACACGGGGAGGGCATCTGACACAGGGAGGGCATCTGACACACAGGGAGGGCATCTGACACAGAACTAAACCAGGACTTACACTGGAGTTTGACCTTCCCTCTGTTGATTGTTGCGTTTACCACAATCCTCTGACATGTCCCGTTTCTGAAAAAAAAATTAGTCCTGGTTTAGTCCTGGTTTAGTCCTGGTTTAGTCCTGGTGTAGTTCTGGTCCAGACTCACATCTTGCTGAAATTGTCCAGAACTAGTCCGGTCTTGGTCTCTGTGACGTTGTACCAGAAGTTGGAGGTGAGGTTCAGGATGGTTCTGTCGAACTCGTGCTCCGTGATCCCGAGCAGGAAGTGGAACCGTCCCAAGAGCTGGACCAGGATCATAACCAGATCAGTTTAAAGGGCTCTGACTCTGGTCTCTGATCTGTTCTAACGTCGTTTCCTCTTCACACACAGACCTGGAGCTGGGTTTGGTTTCACTCACATGTTTAACACAGGGAAGTGTGATTCAGGCAAAAAAGTGACGTAATGAGGCTTTAAGAGCAGGATTCACAAACACTTTCTGAACTCTGAACATGTTCTGATGTTAAATCGATCTCACTCACATCTGTGTTTGAGTCATTCTGTCCACCCCTCACCTGTCAGACTGTTAGAGCGATCTTAGTATCAGAACAAGTAGATTAAACCAGGACTAAACCAGGACTGAACCAGGTCTAAACCAGGTCTAAACCAGGACTAAACCAGGTCTAAACCAGGACTAAACCAGGTCTAAACCAGGACTAAACCAGGACTAAACCAGGACTAAACCAGGTCTAAATCAGGACTGAACCAGGACTAAACCAGGGATTCCACAGATATAAGGACACATGGGAACAGAAAAGAAAGTTCTTCCATTTCGTGTGGAAAATCACAGGAGCTCATCTAAACAATGAGAGTTTTATTTTTATGGAATCAGAATCGGTATCAAGTATCGAGTCTGTTCTTTAGTATCATGACAAACAGTATTTTAAACAAAGTCCTCACCGGGGTCTTATCCTCCAGAGACAGAGGAGCTCTCAGTCTGCGGCACTCCTCAGACCCAGGTTCTGGTCCGGTCTCAGGTCTGGTCTCAGGTCTGGTCTCAGGTCTGGTCTCAGGTCTGGTCTCAGGTCTGGTCTCAGGTCCAGTCTTGGGACTCGGAGTCAGATGTGCTCTGGTCCCGCTCAGAGCCAGGATCAGAACCAAACTCAGAAACAGCCTCATGTTTATTCTGGTCCTCCGGGTCTCACTTTGGTCCTGTCTGGCTCTGGTCCTCTGGGTCTCTCAAAGTCCCTGTAAGTCCAGGTTTAGTCCGGGTCTGGTTATAGTCCTGCCCCTTTTAGTCCTGCCCTGTGTGATTCTGAGTAAATCCTGATGTTGCTTCTGGCTCTGGTCCACAGAGGCAAACAGATCCAGGGTCAGTGTCCTTACACTCCCGTTCAAAAGTTTGGGGTCACTTAGAAATTTCCTTATTTTTGAAAGAAAAGTACAGTTTTTTTTCAATGAAGATACTTTAAACTAATCAGAAATACACTCTATACGTTGCTAATGTGGTAAATGACTTTTCTAGCTGCAAATGTCTGGTTTTTGGTGCAATATCTACAGAGGTGTAGAGAGGCCCATTTCCAGCAACAGTCACTTCAGTGTTCTAATGGTACAATGTGTTTGCTCGTTGCATCAGAAGGCTTGTGCAGTCATGTTAGCACAGAGGAAAACAGTTCAGCTGCTTAAAGAAGCTATAAAACTGACCTTCTTTGAGCAGGTTGAGTATCTGGAGCATCACATTTGTGGGGTCGATTAAACACTCAACATGGCCAGAAAAAGAGAACTTTCATGTGAAACTCGACAGTCTGTTCTTGTTCTTAGAAATGAAGGCTATTCCATGCAAGAAATTTCCAAGAAACTGAAGATTTCCTACAGAGGTGTAAACTACTCCCTTCAGAGAAGAGCACAAACAGACTCTAACCAGAGTAGAAAGAGAAGTGGGAGGCCCCGCTGCACAACTGAGCCAGAAGATACGAACATTAGAGTCTCTAGTTTGAGAAACAGACGCCTCACAGGTCCTCAACTGGCAGCTTCATTAAATAGAACCTGCAAAACGCCAGTGTCAACATCTACAGTGAAGAGGCGACTCCGGGATGCAGCTTCAGGGCAGAGCGGCAAAGGAAAAGCCACATCTGAGACTGGCCAATAAAAGAAACAGATTAATATGGGCAAAAGAACACAGACACTGGACAGAGGAAGGTTGGAGAGAAGTGTTATGGACAGACCCACTGAGCTGTTGTGGAGCAGTTTGACCGTCTGGTACATAAAAAGTGCCCATCCAGACAATCCAACTTGTGGGAGAAGCTTCTAGAAGCCTGGGGTGAAATTTCTCCAGACAAATTAACAGCTAGAGGCCAAAGGTCTGCAAGGCTGTAACTGCTGCAAATGGAGGATTCTTTGACGAAAGCAAATTTTAAAGGAAAAAAATATTATTTCAAATACAAATCATTGTTTCTAACCTTGTCAATGTTTTGACTAAAGTTTATTCATTTTACAACTCATGGTGGTAAATAAAAGTGTGACTTTTCATGGAAAACAGAAAATTGTCTGGGTGACCCCAAACTTTCGAACGGTAGTGTATCTCTACCCATTAAGTGGAGATGGGGTCAAGCCTGGAGTTCAGATCAATCTCCTTCACCTTTTTTGGTGAATCCACATGTTGCCAAATGACTCAGGAAGTAATTACAGCCATTGCCACTGCATCTTAAGGCACCATCTGCAGCTGGTTTTCAAAAATTACAGCAAGAAAAAGCTACAAAATAAAAAAAACAAGAAAACAGGACTGGGGGGCTGGGGGTGTCCTCTGGGCGCAAAAGAAAGTGGGTCACGATGGGTCCCCCGAAGTGCCTTGGGCCCTGCTGAACCGCCGAATGCTGCGCCACCGGGGTTCAGGGATTGGCCGCGGATGATTTTGGGAGATGCGGCCTCTTCCTTCGTCTGGCTAATGAAACCTTTTTGAGAGGAAATGAAGAGCAAAAGACAGAGAAACTTCAACTATCGGCTCAGGTAAGTGAGGATGGAAGTAGGAAGAGCCTTTGGGCGACTGAGAGGACGGTGGAGATGCTTCCTGAAGCAGAGTCACAGATTTCACTCAACTCATTCTGACATGCTGTGTTCCAATCTCTGTGGAGAGCATCATGAGGAAAACCTGAGAGAAGAAGGAGTGGAAGACGGTGAAGGTGAAGGTGGAGAGAATGCTGGAGAAACCTCGACATGGAGCAGCAGAAGTAATTTCCCCTGCAGATCAATAAAGTCTAAGTCAGAGAGCATGAGAAATGCACTGCCAGCATTTGTTCAGGTTATAGACATACAATTGCTTTTTGTAAAAACAGTGGAAAATAAAAGGAACAGATTTCAAGTAGGCTTGTCTCTTCTCGTCTTGTACAAATGTTAACTGTTCTAACTCCTCAGAACATCAGTGATCTGCTCAGACTGTTCCAGTCCCATAGGGGTCCTTTTATCAGCGGCCTGTGAACAAGAGCCTCTGGCACATTCATGTACATTTCACATCGTTGGGTTGATGGGACAAAACTTCAGGTAGATATTAATAACTTCATGGACAGTGTGTCATGAAATTTGGAAAACAAAAACCTGGAAAATACAGGCAGCAGCAATGCCCCGTAAAAGAGAACCCCTCTGTCCATGTCATCAACTGAAAATGCACAGACTCCTTTTTTCTGACTCATTAAACATCGTTTTCACAAAGCAAAATGTTGTCAGTGTTTCTTATTTTATTTGATAAATAATAACTTTAAAGTAATGTAGAAATATGTTGGCCTTTGTTAACACGATGGGTGCCAGGTAAGATACCTCTTAAAATTAGAAACTGATCCAAAATGACAAGACTAGAAGCAGTTAGGCATGTGCACTTACTCACAATTTACAGGTCATAGATTTGCTCCCTGTTAGACTTCTGAACATGTCACAGGATTATGTCCTTGTGCTTCCCCTGCACCTCTGCCCCTGGAGGGCATCATGGGCCATGTGGGCACCTGGGTTTGGGCCTCAATGGGAGGGACAGGTTTGGCCCTGTTGGTGTAGTTGGTGTAGACCTGTTGGTGTAGTTGGTGTAGACCTGTTGGTGTAGTTGGTGTAGACCTGTTGGTGTAGTTGGTGTAGACCTGTTGGTGTAGTTGGTGTAGACCTGTTGGTGTAGACCTGTTGGTGTAGACGTGTTGGTGTAGCTGGTGTAGACCTGATGGTGTAGACCTGTTGGTGTAGACCTGTTGGTGTAGTTGGTGTAGACCTGTTGGTGTAGTTGGTGTAGACCTGTTGGTGTAGGTGGTGTAGACCTGTTGGTGTAGACCTGTTGGTGTAGTTGGTGTAGACCTGTTGGTGTAGTTGGTGTAGACCTGTTGGTGTAGTTGATGTAGACCTGTTGGTGTAGTTGGTGTAGACCTGTTGGTGTAGACCTGTTGGTTTAGTTGGTGTAGACCTGTTGGTGTAGACCTGTTGGTAGACCTGTTGGTGTAGTTGGTGTAGACCTGTTGGTGTAGACCTGTTGGTGTAGTTGGTGTAGACCTGTTGGTGTAGACCTGTTGGTGTAGACGTGTTGGTGTAGCTGCTGTAGACCTGATGGTGTAGACCTGTTGGTGTAGACCTGTTGGTGTAGACCTGTTGGTGTAGTTGGTGTAGACCTGTTGGTGTAGTTGGTGTAGACCTGTTGGTGTAGTTGGTGTAGACCTGTTGGTGCAGGTGCAGTAAAGTGGCTGCACTAGATTTAGCAACATGCTAATTTCCATCTGCAGTCCTCAATACGAAAAACAAACATTCAACATATATACAAATCATAATACAAACAATAAAATACATATTTACACAAGGTGCCTGGAAAAAGGGCGAGTTGACTAAAGTGCAATAGTGTCCATGTACAATACCATAGTTGGATATGTTTAAAGTGCAATATACAGCGTTAAAGTGCAACAGTGTAGATGTCAGACGATGCCCACGAGGGTCACATCTGACAGCTCAGGACCTGAGTGGTATTGTAAATATGAACGAGGTAATATCATTACACTACTGATCTGGTGGTCTGGTGGCCATCAGATGATGCCCACGAGGGTCACATCTGATGGCAAAATACCCATCTGGTATTGCTCGTGAGGACATGACTGGTGGTCAAGAAACCAATTCTTAACCGCCCTGGAGAAGCTGTGGAACTCTGCCATGTTCTTAAGATTATCTGGAAGCCCGTTCCATTCCTTGATGGCTTTACCGGAAAAGGCTGTGAGAAGGCAGACTTTCCTTTAGGAACATTGCAGTCTCCCCAAGACACAGACCTTAACACTCTGATGGTGAGTTGGGAGTGAGGTTGTACGTAGGTCTTGAGAGGTGGTGGATTTTGTGCACCAGGCGGATATCAGAATACCTTATCAAGTTGTCAAAGCTTAGCATTTAAATTTTTTCCAGAATATAACAATGGTGGTAGCGCCTAGGCTTTTTGTCAAGGATTTTCAGGGCCTGATTATGCAAGGATCTGAGAGAGTTTAGTACTGTTGGCTTAGCTTGAGACCATGATGACATACAATACAAAAATATGGGCTATGATCATGGCGTCAAAGTAAGATTTTGCAGCCTCCAAAGATAGAGAACTTCTGATGTGTTGAAAATTAGCTATGTTAAATTTCAAAACGTTGCAGACCTTTTTAACATGTTTTTTTTAAATTAAGCGTAGGGTCCAATATGACACCTAAGTATTTGATCTCTTCGACATTTTGGATGACATGACTATCCACGTATATCTTTGGAAGAACACTTTGAATTTGTTTGTTTGAGAAGTACATCGAGACCGTTTTGTCGGTGTTCAGCGTGAGACGGGACTTGTCAAGCCACTCAGTTGTTTTTGTCATAGCCACAGAGAGTTTAGCTGCAACAAAATCTGCAGAGTTTGTCTTTTATTCTTACGCACTGGTGACGGTCCGCTAGATAAGATCTGAACCATCTGATGGTGTTTGCGGAAAGATTAAAATTCAGCATTTTTGTTAGCAGCACTTGGTGGTTAACAGTCTCGAACGCCTTCCGCAGATCCACAAAGACAGCCCCCACCACCCCTCCTTTATCAAGACTCGATTTGATCACCTTGAGGAAATAACAACATGCGGTGTCCCTGGAGTGTTTAGAGCCAAACCCAAATTGCATGAGATGTAACATATTTCCATTGTCAAGGTGCTCAATCAGCTGTTCCGCCACAATTTTTTCAATAACTTTGGAAACAACCAGGAGTTTACTAACTGGTCTATAGTTTTTGATCTCCATTCTGTTCCCTGATTTAAAGATTGGCGTTACCGCTGCGGTTTTACTAGAAGAGGGAAATACACATTCATTTAACGATAGATTAATTATGTGGGTGATCGGTGCTGCTAGGACCTCTTTGTGTTTCTTTAAAAAGACAGAATCTAGTCCCCATGAGTCTTCAGCTCTTGAATTTGAGAGTGAAGACATTATTTTCCCAACCTTGTCCTCACTCACACAGCAGAAGTCCAGTACATCCACCTGAGTGGTGAGAGATCCACAGTCCATAGTCCCGACAGAGGCAGCAGAGGAGGAGGAAGACACCTCTGTGTTTGGTAACTTACTCAGTTTTAAGATGGAGGAGGTAAAATACTCACTGAAAATATTGGCTACAATTAGACTGTCTTTTACGGTGTTATGTTCCCCAGATGAAGATGCTTTGTTATTATAGGAGTTTACATTCAGTTCAATAGGTCCATTTCCAGTCTGCTCTTTCCCAGATAATTTATCAATACATTTCCATAACATTTTGCTGTTGCCTTTAGCCTGTTTTATCACATCAAGGAAAAAGTCTGGGTTTGCCTTTCTCAGTTGTCCTGTAACTTTATTTCTGAGGCTTTTAAAAGACAGCTGGTCTGTTCTTAGTCTTGATTTAAGATACTTTTTTAGTGCAGCATCACTTTCCTTCATTAGAAGCTGTTAGAATAAAATGCTTATAATGATGAAGTTATTAAAAATGTGCATAAAGCTAATGTATTCTCAGGGGAAGGAGATAAACCAGGCACAGTTCTTAAAGTAAATCATTGTCAGAGTCTGTGGGGTGCCCAGGCACTATATCTGCTAAACCAGACGTTTGAACTGATGTTTGAACTTTTGAACTCTGTTGGTGAAGGACAGGGTGACTCCTCAGACCATATATCTGTGCTTATCTGATAAAATATAAACCTAACACATGATGTATTGTGACCATGATGTATTGTGATGACACAATTGTTTCAATAAAAGCCGAGGGAGACGTGGCTCTGGCAGGAGTCCTGACGTGGACGAGCCTTAGCCAAGCACACGTCTCCCCCGTGTGCACGTAAAAAACGTAGTTGGCTTTGGATTCTGACCCAGGTGATTCAATCCACCATTAGGTTGGAGATTGGCATTTATAAACTAGTCGAGTATTTCACTGCTTGTGATTTATTCTTTGACAGAAGCCATAATCTCTCACTGAACCATGGAAGAGATTTTTAACTTTTAGATTTTCGCAACTGCCTTTTTGTGAATTTGGAAAGGATTTGTGTTATACAATTTTTCAGAGTGCTGCATGCTTGCTCTGGATCCTGACCACAACTAAGTCAATTTGAACAGTATTTTTTATTTCAAAATCTAGGAGCTCCATGTCACGCTCGGAATGAATCACATTCTCTAGCGTAATTTGTTAAGATTCCTTGAAATAAGAGTTAAATTATGGTCCGATAGACCTGTAATTAAGTTGTAAATTTTATTAATGTGATCAGATTTATTTGTCAAAATTAAATCTAACAGTGTTTTTGTAGAGCTGGATATTCTAGTTGGAGTTTTAATCATTTGAGTTCGGTTAAATTGTTTTGCTAGTTGCCTCAACTTAGCAGAGCGAGTTTTGTCCAACCAATTTCAACTGAGATCGCCCATTAAAGTTGTTTCCTTATCGTTACAGCCTTTAAGAGCATCTTTCAACATGTCAAAAAATACATCCTTCCCATTTGGTGGCCTATAAAGTACAATTACATTAAATGACATTTCATTAGATGAGGATATCGTGGCTCCCACACATTCCAGATCATTTAAAGGAAGATCAATCTGCTTGCAATCGATTTTACTTTTAACGTACAGCAGTACCCCACCCCCTTTATTGCCTGGTCTGTCTCTTCTGAATAGTTTATAATTTGGGATAGTGTAGGCTCCTGCTGGGGTATTCTTGGTCACCCATGTTTCAGAAAACCCTAAATAATCCAAGTTCGAGTCATGCAATAGTTTTTCAAGTTGTTCAGTTTTAGATGGCAGACTTCTAATATTGATATGTCTGCCAAAAATCCCCTTAGGTTTACTGTCAGGGTCCCAAAGGACTTTCGCGTGGTTCACCATCCGTAGCAGTTTAGTTTGTGTTGTTTGTTTATTACCTTACTGGTTGTGATTTTCCATGGGGTGCACTTGAGTTCTACTGCTACAGGTGTTAGCTCTGGCTCTAAGAGAGATGGCCTCTCCAATGTTGGTGGCTCCGATGCTACCCTGCAGCCGGCTGCTGATGGCGCTAGCTCCAGTGCTAGCCCCTGGCTCGCTGGCGGTGGTAACAGCTCCGGTGCTAATCTGCTGCTAGCTGGCGGTGGTGGAAGCTCCGATGCTAATCTGCGGCCGGCTGCTGATGGTAGGCCAAAGGACACTGTTCCCGGCACTGACAGCCCGCATGCCAGTCCAACGGGTTCCGCTGCGGGCTCTACTGATGGTGCCAGCGGCGGTAGCTCCGGTGCAAGCCAACAGAGCCCCACAACTGACAGTGTTAGCATCTGTGCTAACCCATCAGGGTGAGCCGCTAACCCCTGTGGCCCGGGGTTTAATTCATCATCACCTGCCAGTAGCATCACCACTGTATAATGTCATAGAGCAGTCCAGGTATTCCTTGTCAAATGTTGGTGTAGACCTGTTGGTGTAGTTGGTGTAGACCTGTTGGTGTAGACCTGTTGGTGTAGACCTGTTGGTGTAGACCTGTTGGTGTAGTTGGTGTAGACCTGTTGGTGTAGACCTGTTGGTGTAGTTGGTGTAGACCTGTTGGTGTAGTTGGTGTAGAGCTGTTGGTGTGGTTTATGTAGACCTGTTGGTGTAGTTGGTGTAGTTGGTGTAGACCTGTTGGTGTAGTTGGTGTAGACCTGTTGGTGTAGTTGGTGTAGTTGGTGTAGACCTGTTGGTGTAGACCTGTTGGTGTAGTTGGTGTAGACCTGTTGGTGTAGTTGGTGTAGACCTGTTGGTGTAGTTGGTGTAGACCTGTTGGTGTAGTTGGTGTAGACCTGTTGGTGTAGTTGGTGTAGACCTGTTGGTGTAGTTGGTGCAGACCTGTTGGTGTAGTTGGTGTAGACCTGTTGGTGTAGTTGGTGTAGACCTGTTGGTGTAGTTGGTGTAGACCTGTTGGTGTAGTTGGTGTAGACCTGTTGGTGTAGTTGGTGTAGACCTGTTGGTGTAGTTGGTGTAGACCTGTTGGTGTAGGTGGTGTAGACCTGTTGGTGTAGTTGGTGTAGACCTGTTGGTGTAGCCCTGTCCTCACACCGGGCTGAAGCTGTGTCCTCTGGGAGGATGTAGCTGCAGGTTCATAGTGTGGGGGGCTTGTGTATTCAGATCTACCAAGTGACTTCTTATTATTTATGATACATGAAGAAACCCAAACTACTGAGATGAATCTGCATCACGTTCTCACTGTGCTCAGTCCCTCATGAACTCTTCCAGGTTGATGTATGTTTTGTTGGGACGCCTCCCCAGTGGGGCGGCTCTCCACTATGTCCACAGGAGAAACTGTTGGCCTGGTGCCCGTTTGTACTTCATTGACCCATGGACATTTCTCTTGTATATCTCCCTGATTCCCCTCTTGTTTAGTGCATCTCGTACTTTCACGTAGCTTTGGTGGAGTCTCTTGACTTTCAGTCGGCACCGTTCAGAGTCCGAGTGAAACCTGCTCCTTCAGAGTAAACAGGAGCGTGTTCTTGTGCTTCTCCAGTGATGGGGCGATGTGTGAATCTGCCCAAACATCCATGAGACCATCTCCTCGCTCCACCACGTTTGTGCAGGGCTCAGGGCTGCTGCTCTTATGACTTAATATACCCACAATGCAAAGGGACGGCGACTACAGTGGCTCATGAAGCCCCAAAAGGCGCATGTTTTGTGTGTTTGTTTTGGATGGAGCCCGTTTGTATTCAGGCCATAAGTGAACCGCACCAGAGTCCGTTTGGAAATGGACCCAGACCCACCTCTTCAGGCGGGTCTCAGTCCACTCGTTTGGTCCAGATCAGAGTTCACTTTATTCACACCTCAAATTAAGTCTGGACTTTCAGGGGAATCGAACTTTAGTGTCTTTAAATCTGACTCAAGCCCAAAGTTGTGAATACGTCCTAAGATTTGACACAAAACCAGAGACACAAACGATTCCACGATTTTATTATTTCACTGAAGAATCCTCAGAACACGATCAAGATGGACTCCTCCTCTGAACAGTACTCTGCAAAAACAGGACAGGATTTAGACCTGGTTTAGTCCTGGTCCAGTCCTAATCCAGTCCTGGTCCAGTCCTAATCCAGTCCTGGTCTAGTCCTGGTTCAGTCCTAATCCAGTCCTGGTTTAGTCCTGGTCCAGTCTTAATCCAGTCCTGGTCTAGTCCTGGTCCAGTCCTAATCCAGTCCTGGTTTAGTCCTGGTCCAGTCTTAATCCAGTCCTGGTCTAGTCCTGGTTCAGTCCTAATCCAGTCCTGGTTTAGTCCTGGTCCAGTCTTAATCCAGTCCTGGTCTAGTCCTGGTCCAGTCCTAATCCAGTCCTGGTTTAGTCCTGGTCCAGTCTTAATCCAGTCCTGGTTTAGTCCTGGTCCAGTCCTAATCCAGTCCTGGTTTAGTCCTGGTCCAGTCTTAATCCAGTCCTGGTCTAGTCCTGGTTCAGTCCTGATCCAGTCCTGGTCTGGTCCTGTTCCAATTCTGGTCTAGTCTTGGTCCAGTCCTGGTTCAGTCTTGGTCCAGACCCTTGCTCTGCTGCTGGTAGTCCAGGTCTCCTCTGAATCCTGCACACCGGGCGTGGTCTCTGAACAGCTGCAGGTCTGCGTCACTCACATCGGTCCGTCTGCCTGCAACAAGGACCACAGGATTTGAACCGGTCTACAGGGGCCCACAGGATCTCAACCAGTCTCCAGGGGACCACAGGATCTCAACCGGTCTACAGGGGACCACAGGATCTTGACCGGTCTACAGGGGCCCACAGGATCTCAACTGGTCTACAGGGGACTACAGGATCTCAACCGGTCTACAGGGGCCCACAGGATCTCAACCGGTCTACAGGGGCCCACAGGATCTCATCCGGTCTACAGGGGCCCACAGGATCTCAAGCGGTCTAGAGGGGACCACAGGATCTCATCCGGTCTACAGAGGACCACATGATCTCAACCGGTGTACAGGAGACCACAGGATCTCAACCGGTCTACAGTGGACCACAGGATCTCAGCCGGTCTACAGGGGACCACAGGATCTCAACCAGTCTACAGTGGACCACAGGATCTCAACCGGTGTACAGGGGCCCACAGGATCTTAATGCAATGATTCATTAAATGACACTAATAAGGGGGGTCCCTTTATGTGGTGAGGGGTTTGGGAGGTGAATGATCCCGGGACCTGAGTTATCTGGGGCTTCGTGCCCCTGGTTGGGTCACCCCAGGCAAACAGGTCCTGGGGGACGGGTCAGACTAAGAGCGGTTCAGAAGCCCTAATGACGAGTAACAAAACCAGGACAGTTACGTCTCCCGGATCGGTGTTAACGGGGCCAGACCTGGGGTGGGCGCTGGTGGCTGTACCTCCCCCACAGAGTCCGACCGGGCACAGCCCGAAGGAGCAAAGTGGAGCCGTCCTCTCGTAGGAGGATCCGTAAGGGGCCAGTGCAAGGAGATCTGGCGGCAGTTAAAGGGTTCGACGACCGGATCTCCGGACATGGAGTCTGGCTCTGGAGACATGGAACATCACCTCGGGGAGGTGCCTGAGCTTGTGCGGGAGGTGGAGCGTTACCGTCAGATACAGTCGGCTTCACCTCCTGCACAGCCTGGGCTCTGAACCCGACTCCTTCAGAGGGGCTGGACTCTCCATTTCTGTGGTGTTGGAGCTGGTGTGGCTCATGGCCACAGCTCAGCCACTGAGTGTTGGAGTTCACCCCGGGGAAGGAGAGGGTCGTCCCTTCGGGTTGGGGGCAGGTCTCTCACTGTGGTGTCAGCCTATGGGCCCCACAGCAGTGCAGAGGACCAGGCCTCTGGGAGTCTCTGGGAGGGGGACTGGACACTGCACCCGGGGACTGAGGTTCTACTGGGGACTTCAACGCCCACGTGGGCGACAGTGACACCTGGAGGTGATCAGGAGGAACAGTCTCCCTGATCTGAACCCAAGCGGATTCTGTTATTGGACTCTGTGCGAGTCACAGTTTGTCCATAACAAACTCTATGTTCCAGCACAAGGTCCATCAGTGCAGGTGGCACCAGGACCTCGGCCGGAGCTCCAGGATCCACTTTGTTGTGGTGTCATCTGAACTCCGGCCCTGTGTCTTGGACACTCTGGTGAAGAGAGGGGCAGAGCTGTAGAGCACCACCTGGTGGTGAGTTGGGTCAGAGGAGGAAGACGGAAAGACCTGGCAGACCCAAGCACATCGTGAGGGTCTGTTGGGAACGTCTGGAGGAACCTCTGTCAGGGGGACCTTCAACTCACACCTTGAAGCTCTTACTCAGGAGGTAGAAGCTGTGGAGCCGGAGCACAGGCCTGACCCTGGACGTGTCCAGGCGACGTTTCTTCATGTATTCTCGGACATCAGTGGCAAAGGCTCTGACATCCAGAATGACCGAGGAGTCACCCAAAGGCACGAAATGGAACTCAGCCGTGATGTTGTGCACTGCAACACAGGGAGGGCATCTGACACACAGGGAGAGCATCTGACACACAGGGAGGACATCTGACACACAGGGAGAGCATCTGACACACAGGGAGGACATCTGACACACAGGGAGGACATCTGACACAGAACTAAACCAGGACTTACTCTGGACTTTGACCTTCCCTCTGTTGATTGTTGCGTTCATCACAATCCTCTGACATGTCCCGTTTCTGAAAAAAAAAAAAAAAAGTTCTGCTTTAGTTCTGGTTCAGTCCTGATTTAGTCCTGGTTTAGTTCTGGTTTAGTCCTGGTTTAGTCCTGGTTCAGTCCTGGTTTAGTCCTGGTCCAAACTCACATCTTGTCGAATTGGTTAAATCTTAGTCCGGTCTTGGTCTCTGTGACGTTGGTCCAGAAGTTGGAGGTGAAGTTCAGGAAGGTTCTGTTGAGGTCGTGATCCGTGAAGGCGAGCAGGAAGTGGAACCGTCCCAAGAGCTGGACCAGGATCATAACCAGATCAGTTTAAAGGGCTCTGACTCTGGTCTCTGATCTGTTCTAACGTCGTTTCCTCTTCACACACAGACCTGGAGCTGGGTTTGGTTTCACTCACATGTTTAACACAGGGAAGTGTGATTCAGGCAAAAAAGTGACGTAATGAGGCTTTAAGAGCAGGATTCACAAACACTTTCTGAACTCTGAACATGTTCTGATGTTAAATCGATCTCACTCACATCTGTGTTTGAGTCATTCTGTCCACCCCTCACCTGTCAGACTGTTAGAGCGATCTTAGTATCAGAACAAGTAGATTAAACCAGGACTAAACCAGGACTGAACCAGGTCTAAACCAGGTCTAAACCAGGTCTAAACCAGGTCTAAACCAGGACTGAACCAGGACTAAACCAGGACTAAACCAGGACTGAACCAGGACTAAACCAGGTCTAAACCAGGTCTAAACCAGGACTTAACCAGGACTAAACCAGGACTAAACCAGGACTGAACCAGGACTAAACCAGGACTGAGCCAGGTCTAAACCAGGACTGAACCAGGACTGAACCAGGACTAAACCAGGTCTAAACCAGGACTAAACCAGGTCTAAACCAGGACTGAACCAGGACTAAACCAGGACTGAGCCAGGTCTAAACCAGGACTGAGCCAGGTCTAAACCAGGACTAAACCAGGACTGAACCAGGACTGAACCAGGTCTAAACCAGGACTGAACCAGGACTGAACCAGGTCTAAACCAGGACTAAACCAGGACTGAACCAGGTCTAAACCAGGACTGAACCAGGACTGAACCAGGTCTAAACCAGGACTAAACCAGGACTGAACCAGGTCTAAATCAGGACTGAACCAGGACTAAACCAGGGATTCCACAGATATAAGGACAAATGGGAACAGAAAAGAAAGTTCTTCCATTTCGTGTGGAAAATCACAGCAGATCATCTAAACAAAGAGAGTTTTATTATTTTGGAATCAGAATCGGGATCAAGTATCGAGTATCGAGTCTGTTCTTTAGTATCATGACAAACAGTAGTTTAAACAAAGTCCTCACCGGGGTCTTATCCTCCAGAGACAGAGGAGCTCTCAGTCTGCGGCACTCCTCAGACCCAGGTTCTGGTCCGGTCTCAGGTCTGGTCTCAGGTCTGGTCTCAGGTCTGGTCTCTGGTCCGGTCTTGGGACTCGGAGTCGGATGTGCTCTGGTCCCGCTCAGAGCCAGGATCAGAACCAAACTCAGAAACAGCCTCATGTTTACTCTGGTCCTCCGGGTCTCACTTTGGTCCGGTCTGGCTCTGGTCCTCTGGGTCTCTCAAAGTCCCTGTAAGTCCAGGTTTAGTCCGGGTCTGGTTATAGTCCTGCCCCTTTTAGTCCTGCCCTGTGTGATTCTGAGTAAATCCTGATGTTGCTTCAGGCTCTGGTCCACAGAGGCAAACAGATCCAGGGTCAGTGTCCTTACACTCCCGTTCAAAAGTTTGGGGTCACTTAGAAATTTCCTTATTTTTGAAAGAAAAGCACAGTTTTTTCCAATGAAGATACTTTAAACTAATCAGAAATACACTCTATACGTTGCTAATGTGGTAAATGACTTTTCTAGCTGCAAATGTCTGGTTTTTGGTGCAATATCTACACAGGTGTATAGAGGCCCATTTCCAGCAACAGTCACTTCAGTGTTCTAATGGTACAATGTGTTTGCTCGTTGCGTCAGAAGGCTTGTGCAGTCATGTTAGCACAGAGGAAAACAGTTCAGCTGCTTAAAGAAGCTATAAAACTGACCTTCTTTGAGCAGGTTGAGTATCTGGAGCATCGCATTTGTGGGGTCGATTAAACACTCAACATGGCCAGAAAAATAGAACTTTCATGTGAAACTCGACAGTCTGTTCTTGTTCTTAGAAATGAAGGCTATTCCATGCAAGAAATTTCCAAGAAACTGAAGATTTCCTACAGCGGTGTGAACTACTCCCTTCAGAGAAGAGCACAAACAGACTCTAACCAGAGTAGAAAGAGAAGTGGGAGGCCCCGCTGCACAACTGAGCAAGAAGATACGAACATTAGAGTCTCTAGTTTGAGAAACAGACGCCTCACAGGTCCTCAACTGGCAGCTTCATTAAATAGAACCTGCAAAACACCAGTGTGAACATCTACAGTGAAGAGGCGACTCCGGGATGCAGCTTCAGGGCAAAGTGGCAAAGGAAAAGCCACATCTGAGACTGGCCAATAAAAGAAACAGATTAATATGGGCAAAAGAACACAGACACTGGACAGAGGAAGGTTGGAGAGAAGTGTTATGGACAGACCCACTGAGCTGTTGTGGAGCAGTTTGACCGTCTGGTACATAAAAAGTGCCCATCCAGACAATCCAACTTGTGGGAGAAGCTTCTAGAAGCCTGGGGTGAAATTTCTCCAGAGAAATTAACAGCTAGAGGCCAAAGGTCTGCAAGGCTGTAACTGCTGCAAATGGAGGATTCTTTGACGAAAGCAAATTTTAAAGGAAAAAATTATTATTTCAAATACAAATCATTGTTTCTAACCTTGTCAATGTTTTGACTAAAGTTTATTCATTTTACAACTCATGGTGGTAAATAAAAGTGTGACTTTTCATGGAAAACAGAAAATTGTCTGGGTGACCCCAAACTTTTGAACGGTAGTGTATCTCTACCCATTAAGTGGAGATGGGGTCAAGCCTGGAGTTCAGATCAATCTCCTTCACCTTTTTTGGTGAATCCACATGTTGCCAAATAACTCAGGAAGTAATTACAGCCATTGCCACTGCATCTTAAGACACCATCTGCAGCTGGTTTTCAAAAATTACAGCAAGAAAAAGGTAAAAAAAACAAACAAACAAGAAAACAGGACTGGGGGGCTGGGGGTGTCCTCTGGGCACAAAAGAAAGTGGGTCACGATGGGTCCCCCGAAGTGCCTTGGGCCCTGCTGAACCGCCGAATGCTGCGCCACCGGGGTTCAGGGATTGGCCGCGGATGATTTTGGGAGATGCGGCCTCTTCCTTCGTCTGGCTAATGAAACCTTTTTGAGAGGAAATGAAGAGCAAAAGACAGAGAAACTTCAACTATCGGCTCAGGTAAGTGAGGATGGAAGTAGGAAGAGCCTTTGGGCGACTGAGAGGACGGTGGAGATGCTTCCTGAAGCAGAGTCACAGATTTCACTCAACTCATTCTGACATGCTGTGTTCCAATCTCTGTGGAGAGCATCATGAGGAAAACCTGAGAGAAGAAGGAGTGGAAGACGGTGAAGGTGAAGGTGGAGAGAATGCTGGAGAAACCTCGACATGGAGCAGCAGAAGTAATTTCCCTGCAGATCAATAAAGTCTAAGTCAGAGAGCATGAGAAATGCACTGCCAGCATTTGTTCAGGTTATAGACATACAATTGCTTTTTGTAAAAACATCCATCCATCCATCCATCCATCCATCTTCTTCCGCTTATCCGGGGCCGGGTCGCGGGGGCAGCAGTCTAAGCAGGGGCTCCCAAGCTTCCTTCTCCCCAGCCACTTCCTCCAGCTCCTCCGGACGGACCCCGAGGCGTTCCCAGGCCAGCCGAGAGACATAGTCCCTCCAGCGTGTCCTGGGTCTTCCCCGGGGCCTCCTACCGGTGGGACATGCCCGGAACACCTCCCGAGGGAGGCGTCCAGGAGGCATCCGGACCAGATGCCCGAACCACCTCAGCTGGCTCCTCTCGACGTGGAGGAGCAGCGACTCTACTCCGAGCTCCTCCCGTGTGACCGAGCTCCTCACCCTATCTCTAAGGGAGCGCCCGGCCACTCTGCGGAGGAAACTCATTTCGGCCGCTTGTATCCGCGATCTCGTTCTTTCGGTCATTACCCAGAGCTCATGACCATAGGTGAGGGTAGGAACGTAGATTGACCGGTAAATCGAGAGCTTCGCCTTTCGGCTCAGCTCCTCTTCACCACAACGGTCCGATACAGCGACTGCATCACTGCCGACGCCGCACCGATCCGCCTGTCAATCTCGCGCTCCATCCTCCCCTCACTCGTGAACAAGACCCCGAGATACTTGAACTCCTCCACTTGAGGCAGAGACTCCCCACCCACCCGGAGAGGGCAAACCACCTTTTTCCGGTCCAGAACCATGGCCTCGGATTTGGAACAGCTGATTCTCATCCCAGCCGCTTCACACTCGGCTGCAAACCGCCCCAGTGCACGCTGCAGGTCCTGGTTCGATGGAGCCAACAGGACAACATCATCCGCAAAAAGCAGCGATGAGATCCTGTGGTCCCCGAACTGGACCCCTCCGGCCCCTGGCTGCGCCTAGAAATTCTGTCCATAAATACAATGAACAGAACCGGTGACAAAGGGCAGCCCTGGCGGAGTCCAACATGCACCGGGAACAAGTCTGACTTACTGCCGGCAATGCGAACACAGCTCCTGCTCCGGTCATACAGGGACCGGACAGCCCTTAGCAAAGGGCCCCGGACCCCATACTCCCGGAGCACCCCCCACAGGGCACCACGAGGGACACGGTCGAATGCCTTCTCCAAGTCCACAAAACACATGTGGACTGGTTGGGCAAACTCCCATGAACCCTCGAGCACCCGATGGAGGGTGTAGAGCTGGTCCAGTGTTCCACGACCAGGCCGAAAACCACACTGCTCCTCTTGAATCCGAGGTTCGACTATCGGCCGAACTCTCCTCTCCAGCACCCTGGCATAGACTTTACCGGGGAGGCTGAGGAGTGTGATTCCCCTGTAGTTGGAACACACCCTCCGGTCCTCCTTATACAGAGGGACCACCACCCCGGTCTGCCAGTCCAGAGGTACTGTTCCCGACCGCCACGCGATGTTGTAGAGACGTGTCAGCCAAGACAGCCCCACAACACCCAGAGACTTAAGGTACTCAGGACGGATCTCATCCACCCCCGGAGCCTTGCCACCGAGGAGCTTTCTGACCACCTCAGTGACTTCGGCCAGGGTGATGGATGAGTCCGCCTCTGTCCCCAGCCTCGGCCTCCTCTTCGGAGGACGTGACGGTGGGATTTTGTAAAAACAGTGGGAAATAAAAGGAACAGATTTCAAGTAGGCTTGTCTCTTCTCGTCTTGTACAAATGTTAACTGTTCTAACTCCTCAGAACATCAGTGATCTGCTCAGACTGTTCCAGTCCCATAGGGGTCCTTTTATCAGCGGCCTGTGAACAAGAGCCTCTGGCACATTCATGTACATTTCACATCGTTGGGTTGATGGGACAAAACTTCAGGTAGATATTAATAACTTCATGGACAGTGTGTCATGAAATTTGGAAAACAAAAACCTGGAAAATACAGGCAGCAGCAATGCCCCGTAAAAGAGAACCCCTCTGTCCATGTCATCAACTGAAAATGCACAGACTCCTTTTTTCTGACTCATTAAACATCGTTTTCACAAAGCAAAATGTTGTCAATGTTTCTTATTTTATTTGATAAATAATAACTTTAAAGTAATGTAGAAATATGTTGGCCTTTGTGAACACGATGGGTGCCAGGTAAGATACCTCTTAAAATTAGAAACTGATCCAAAATGACAAGACTAGAAGCAGTTAGGCATGTGCACTTACTCACAATTTACAGGTCATAGATTTGCTCCCTGTTAGACTTCTGAACATGTCACAGGATTATGTCCTTGTGCTTCCCCTGCACCTCTGCCCCTGGAGGGCATCATGGGCCATGTGGGCACCTGGGTTTGGGCCTCAATGGGAGGGACAGGTTTGGCCCTGTTGGTGTAGTTGGTGTAGACCTGTTGGTGTAGTTGGTGTAGACCTGTTGGTGTAGTTGGTGTAGACCTGTTGGTGTAGTTGGTGTAGACCTGTTGGTGTAGACCTGTTGGTGTAGACGTGTTGGTGTAGCTGGTGTAGACCTGATGGTGTAGACCTGTTGGTGTAGACCTGTTGGTGTAGTTGGTGTAGACCTGTTGGTGTAGTTGGTGTAGACCTGTTGGTGTAGGTGGTGTAGACCTGTTGGTGTAGTTGGTGTAGACCTGTTGGTGTAGTTGGTGTAGACCTGTTGGTGTAGTTGATGTAGACCTGTTGGTGTAGTTGGTGTAGACCTGTTGGTGTAGACCTGTTGGTTTAGTTGGTGTAGACCTGTTGGTGTAGACCTGTTGGTAGACCTGTTGGTGTAGTTGGTGTAGACCTGTTGGTGTAGACCTGTTGGTGTAGTTGGTGTAGACCTGTTGGTGTAGACCTGTTGGTGTAGACGTGTTGGTGTAGCTGCTGTAGACCTGATGGTGTAGACCTGTTGGTGTAGACCTGTTGGTGTAGACCTGTTGGTGTAGTTGGTGTAGACCTGTTGGTGTAGTTGGTGTAGACCTGTTGGTGTAGTTGGTGTAGACCTGTTGGTGTAGTTGGTGTAGACCTGTTGGTGCAGGTGCAGTAAAGTGGCTGCACTAGATTTAGCAACATGCTAATTTCCATCTGCAGTCCTCAATACGAAAAACAAACATTCAACATATATACAAATCATAATACAAACAATAAAATACATATTTACACAAGGTGCCTGGAAAAAGTGCGAGTTGACTAAAGTGCAATAGTGTCCATGTACAATACCATAGTTGGATATGTTTAAAGTGCAATATACAGTGTTAAAGTGCAACAGTGTAGATGTCAGACGATGCCCACGAGGGTCACATCTGACAGCTCAGGACCTGAGTGGTATTGTAAATATGAACGAGGTAATATCATTACACTACTGATCTGGTGGTCTGGTGGCCATCAGACGATGCCCACGAGGGTCACATCTGATGGCAAAACACCCGTCTGGTATTGCTCCTGAGGACATGACTGGTGGTCAAGAAACCAATTCTTAACCGCCCTGGAGAAGCTGTGGAAGTCTGCCATGTTCTTAAGATTATCTGGAAGCCCGTTCCATTCCTTGATGGCTTTATAGGAAAAGGCTGTGAGAGGGCAGACTTTCCTTTAGGAACATTGCAGTCTCCCCTAGACACAGACCTTAACGCTCTGCTTGTTAGTTGAGAGCCAGGTTGTACGTAGGTCTTGAGAGGTGGTGGATTTTGTGCACCAGGCGGATATCAGAATACCTGATCAAGTTGTCAAAGCTTAGCATTTAAATTTTTTCCAGAATATAACAATGGTGGTAGCGCCTAGGCTTTTTGTCAAGGATTTTCAGGGCCTGATTATGCAAGGATCTGAGAGAGTTTAGTACTGTTGGCTTAGCTTGAGACCATGATGACATACAATACAAAATATGGGCTATGATCATGGCGTCAAAGTAAGATTTTGCAGCCTCCAAAGATAGAGAACTTCTGATGTGTTGAAAATTAGCTATGTTAAATTTCAAAACGTTGCAGACCTTTTTAACATGTTTTTTTTAAATTAAGCGTAGGGTCCAATATGACACCTAAGTATTTGATCTCTTCGACATTTTGGATGACATGACTATCCACGTATATCTTTGGAAGAACACTTTGAATTTGTTTGTTTGAGAAGTACATCGAGACCGTTTTGTCGGTGTTCAGCGTGAGACGGGACTTGTCAAGCCACTCAGTTGTTTTTGTCATAGCCACAGAGAGTTTAGCTGCAACAAAATCTGCAGATTTTGTCTTTTATTCTTACGCACTGGTGACGGTCCGCTAGATAAGATCTGAACCATCTGATGGTGTTTGCGGAAAGATTAAAATTCAGCATTTTTGTTAGCAGCACTTGGTGGTTAACAGTCTCGAACGCCTTCCGCAGATCCACAAAGACAGCCCCCACCACCCCTCCTTTATCAAGACTCGATTTGATCACCTCGACGAAATAACAACATGCGGTGTCCCTGGAGTGTTTAGAGCCAAACCCAAATTGCATGAGATGTAACTTATTTCCATTGTCAAGGTGCTCAATCAGCTGTTCCGCCACAATTTTTTCAATAACTTTGGAAACAACCAGGAGTTTACTAACTGGTCTATAGTTTTTGATCTCCATTCTGTTCCCTGATTTAAAGATTGGCGTTACCGCTGCGGTTTTACTAGAAGAGGGAAATACACATTCATTTAACGATAGATTAATTATGTGGGTGATCGGTGCTGCTAGGACCTCTTTGTGTTTCTTTAAAAAGACAGAATCTAGTCCCCATGAGTCTTCAGCTCTTGAATTTGAGAGTGAAGACATTATTTTCCCAACCTTGTCCTCACTCACACAGCAGAAGTCCAGTACATCCACCTGAGTGGTGAGAGATCCACAGTCCATAGTCCCGACAGAGGCAGCAGAGGAGGAGGAAGACACCTCTGTGTTTGGTAACTTACTCAGTTTTAAGATGGAGGAGGTAAAATACTCACTGAAAATATTGGCTACAATTAGACTGTCTTTTACGGTGTTATGTTCCCCAGATGAAGATGCTTTGTTATTATAGGAGTTTACATTCAGTTCAATAGGTCCATTTCCAGTCTGCTCTTTCCCAGATAATTTATCAATACATTTCCATAACATTTTGCTGTTGCCTTTAGCCTGTTTTATCACATCAAGGAAAAAGTCTGCGTTTGCCTTTCTCAGTTGTCCTGTAACTTTATTTCTGAGGCTTTTAAAAGACAGCTGGTCTGTTCTTAGTCTTGATTTAAGATACTTTTTTAGTGCAGCATCACTTTCCTTCATTAGAAGCTGTTAGAATAAAATGCTTATAATGATGAAGTTATTAAAAATGTGCATAAAGCTAATGTATTCTCAGGGGAAGGAGATAAACCAGGCACAGTTCTTAAAGTAAATCATTGTCAGAGTCTGTGGGGTGCCCAGGCACTATATCTGCTAAACCAGACGTTTGAACTGATGTTTGAACTTTTGAACTCTGTTGGTGAATGACAGGGTGACTCCTCAGACCATACATCTGTGCTTATCTGATAAAATATAAACCTAACACATGATGTATTGTGACCATGATGTATTGTGATGACACAATTGTTTCAATAAAAGCCGAGGGAGACGTGGCTCTGGCAGGAGTCCTGACGTGGACGAGCCTTAGCCAAGCACACGTCTCCCCGTGTGCACGTAAAAAACGTAGTTGGCTTTGGATTCTGACCCAGGTGATTCAATCCACCATTAGGTTGGAGATTGGCATTTATAAACTAGTCGAGTATTTCACTGCTTGTGATTTATTCTTTGACAGAAGCCATAATCTCTCACTGAACCATGGAAGAGATTTTTAACTTTTAGATTTTCGCAACTGCCTTTTTGTGAATTTGGAAAGGATTTGTGTTATACAATTTTTCAGAGTGCTGCATGCTTGCTCTGGATCCTGACCACAACTAAGTCAATTTGAACAGTATTTTTTATTTCAAAATCTAGGAGCTCCATGTCACGCTTCGGAATGAATCACATTCTCTAGCGTAATTTGTTAAGATTCCTTGAAATAAGAGTTAAATTATGGTCCGATAGACCTGTAATTAAGTTGTAAATTTTATTAATGTGATCAGATTTATTTGTCAAAATTAAATCTAACAGTGTTTTTGTAGAGCTGGATATTCTAGTTGGAGTTTTAATCATTTGAGTTCGGTTAAATTGTTTTGCTAGTTGCCTCAACTTAGCAGAGCGAGTTTTGTCCAACCAATTTCAACTGAGATCGCCCATTAAAGTTGTTTCCTTATCATTACAGCCTTTAAGAGCATCTTTCAACATGTCAAAAAATACATTCTTCCCATTTGGTGGCCTACAAAGTACAATTACATTAAATGACATTTCATTAGATGAGGATATCGTGGCTCCCACACATTCCAGATCATTTAAAGGAAGATCAATCTGCTTGCAATCGATTTTACTTTTAACGTACAGCAGTACCCCACCCCCTTTATTGCCTGGTCTGTCTCTTCTGAATAGTTTATAATTTGGGACAGTGTAGGCTCCTGCTGGGGTATTCTTGGTCAACCATGTTTCAGAAAACCCTAAATAATCCAAGTTCGAGTCATGCAATAGTTTTTCAAGTTGTTCAGTTTTAGATGGCAGACTTCTAATATTGATATGTCCGCCAAAAATCCCCTTAGGTTTACTGTCAGGGTCCCAAAGGACTTTCGCGTGGTTCACCATCCGTAGCAGTTTAGTTTGTGTTTGTTTATTACCTTACTGGTTGTGATTTTCCATGGGGTGCACTTGAGTTCTACTGCTACAGGTGTTAGCTCTGGCTCTAAGAGAGATGGCCTCTCCAATGTTGGTGGCTCCGATGCTACCCTGCAGCCGGCTGCTGATGGCGCTAGCTCCAGTGCTAGCCCCTGGCTCGCTGGCGGTGGTAACAGCTCCGGTGCTAATCTGCTGCTAGCTGGTGGTGGTAACAGCTCCGGTGCTAATCTGCTGCTAGCTGGCGGTGGTGGAAGCTCCGATGCTAATCTGCGGCCGGCTGCTGATGGTAGGCCAAAGGACACTGTTCCCGGCACTGACAGCCCGCATGCCAGTCCAACGGGTTCCGCTGCGGGCTCTACTGATGGTAGCTCCGGTGCAAGCCAACAGAGCCCCACAACTGACAGTGTTAGCATCTGTGCTAACCCATCAGGGTGAGCCGCTAACCCCTGTGGCCCGGGGTTTAATTCATCATCACCTGCCAGTAGCATCACCACTGTATAATGTCATAGAGCAGTCCAGGTATTCCTTGTCAAATGTTGGTGTAGACCTGTTGGTGTAGTTGGTGTAGACCTGTTGGTGTAGACCTGTTGGTGTAGACCTGTTGGTGTAGTTGGTGTAGACCTGTTGGTGTAGACCTGTTGGTGTAGTTGGTGTAGACCTGTTGGTGTAGTTGGTGTAGACCTGTTGGTGTAGACCTGTTGGTGTAGTTGGTGTAGAGCTGTTGGTGTAGGTTATGTAGACCTGTTGGTGTAGGTGGTGTAGACCTGTTGGTGTAGTTGGTGTAGACCTGTTGGTGTAGCCCTGTCCTCACACCGGGCTGAAGCTGTGTCCTCTGGGAGGATGTAGCTGCAGGTTCATAGTGTGGGGGGCTTGTGTATTCAGATCTACCAAGTGACTTATTATTATTTATGATACATGAAGAAACCCAAACTACTGAGATGAATCTGCATCACGTTCTCACTGTGCTCAGTCCCTCATGAACTCTTCCAGGTTGATGTATGTTTTGTTGGGACGCCTCCCCAGTGGGGCGGCTCTCCACTATGTCCACAGGAGAAACTGTTGGCCTGGTGCCCGTTTGTACTTCATTGACCCATGGACATTTCTCTTGTATATCTCCCTGATTCCCCTCTTGTTTAGTGCATCTCGTACTTTCACGTAGCTTTGGTGGAGTCTCTTGACTTTCAGTCGGCACCGTTCAGAGTCCGAGTGAAACCTGCTCCTTCAGAGTAAACAGGAGCGTGTTCTTGTGCTTCTCCAGTGATGGGGCAATGTGTGAATCTGCCCAAACATCCATGAGACCATCTCCTCGCTCCACCACGTTTGTGCAGGGCTCAGGGCTGCTGCTCTTATGACTTAATATACCCACAATGCAAAGGGACGGCGACTACAGTGGCTCATGAAGCCCCAAAAGGCGCATGTTTTCTGTGTTTGTTTTGGATGGAGCCCGTTTGTATTCAGGCCATAAGTGAACCGCACCAGAGTCCGTTTGGAAATGGACCCAGACCCACCTCTTCAGGCGGGTCTCAGTCCACTCGTTTGGTCCAGATCAGAGTTCACTTTATTCACACCTCAAATTAAGTCTGGACTTTCAGGGGAATCGAACTTTAGTGTCTTTAAATCTGACTCAAGCCCAAAGTTGTGAATACGTCCTAAGATTTGACACAAAACCAGAGACACAAACGATTCCACGATTTTATTATTTCACTGAAGAATCCTCAGAACACGATCAAGATGGACTCCTCCTCTGAACAGTACTCTGCAAAAACAGGACAGGATTTAGACCTGATGTAGTCCTGGTCCAGTCCTAATCCAGTCCTGGTCCAGTCCTAATCCAGTCCTGGTCTAGTCCTGGTTCAGTCCTAATCCAGTCCTGGTTTAGTCCTGGTCCAGTCTTAATCCAGTCCTGGTCTAGTCCTGGTCCAGTCCTAATCCAGTCCTGGTTTAGTCCTGGTCCAGTCTTAATCCAGTCCTGGTCTAGTCCTGGTTCAGTCCTAATCCAGTCCTGGTTTAGTCCTGGTCCAGTCTTAATCCAGTCCTGGTCTAGTCCTGGTCCAGTCCTAATCCAGTCCTGGTTTAGTCCTGGTCCAGTCTTAATCCAGTCCTGGTTTAGTCCTGGTCCAGTCCTAATCCAGTCCTGATTTAGTCCTGGTCCAGTCTTAATCCAGTCCTGGTCTAGTCCTGTTTCAGTCCTGATCCAGTCCTGGTCTAGTCCCGGTCCAATTCTGGTCTAGTCTTGGTCCAGTCCTGGTTCAGTCTCGGTCCAGACCCTTGCTCTGCTGTTGGTAGAGGTCTCCTCTGAATCCTGCACACCGGGCGTGGTCTCTGAACAGCTGCAGGTCTGCGTCACTCACATCGGTCCGTCTGCCTGCAACAAGGACCACAGGATCTCAGCCGGTCTACAGGGGCCCACAGGATCTTAATGCAATGATTCATTAAATGACACTAATAAGGGGGGTCCCTTTATGTGGTGAGGGGTTTGGGAGGTGAATGATCCCGGGAGCTGAGTTATCGGGGGCAGGCAAACAGGTCCTGGGGGACGGGTCAGACTAAGAGCGGTTCAGAAGCCCTAATGACGAGTAACAAAACCAGGACAGTTACGTCTCCCGGATCGGTGTTAACGGGGCCAGACCTGGGGTGGGCGCTGGTGGCTGTACCTCCCCCACAGAGTCCGACCGGGCACAGCCCAAAGGAGCAAAGTGGAGCCGTCCTCTCGTAGGAGGATCCGTAAGGGGCCAGTGCAAGGAGATCTGGCAGCAGTTAAAGGGCTCGACGATCGGATCTCCGGACATGGAGTCTAGCTCTGGGGACATGGACCATCACCTCGGGGGGAGGAGCCTGAGCTTGTGCGGGAGGTGGAGCGTTACCGTCAGATACAGTCGGCTTCACCTCCTGCACAGCCTGGGCTCTGAACCCGACTCCTTCAGAGGGGCTGGACTCTCCATTTCTGTGGTGTTGGAGCTGGTGTGGCTCATGGCCACAGCTCAGCCACTGAGTGTTGGAGTTCACCCCGGGGAAGGAGAGGGTCGTCCCTTCGGGTCGGGGGCAGGTCTCTCACTGTGGTGTCGGCCTATGGGCCCCACAGCAGTGCAGAGGACCAGGCCTCTGGGAGTCTCTGGGAGGGGGACTGGACACTGCACCCGGGGACTGAGGTTCTACTGGGGACTTCAACGCCCATGTGGGCGACAGTGACACCTGGAGGTGATCAGGAGGAACAGTCTCCCTGATCTGAACCCAAGCGGATTCTGTTATTGGACTCTGTGCGAGTCACAGTTTGTCCATAATAAACTCTATGTTCCAGAACAAGGTCCATCAGTGCAGGTGGCACCAGGACCTCAGCCGGAGCTCCAGGATCCACTTTGTTGTCGTGTCCTCTGAGCTCTGGCCATGTGTCTTGGACACTCGGGTGAAGAGACGGGCAGAGCTGTAGAGCACCACCTGGTGGTGAGTTGGGTTGGAGGGGGAAGACGGAAAGACCTGGCAGACCCAAGAGTATCATGAGGGTCTGTTGGGAACGTCTGGAGGAACCTCTGTCAGGGGGACCTTCAACTCACACCTTGAAGCTCTTACTCATGAGGTAGAAGCTGTGGAGCCGGAGCACAGGCCTGACCCTGGACGAATCCAGGCGACGTTTCTTGACGTATTCTCGGACATCGGTGACGAAGGCTGTGACATCCAGAATGAACGAGGAGTCACCCAAAGGCACGAAATGGAACTCAGCCGTGACGTTGTCCGCTGCAACACAGGGAGGACATCTGACACAAAGGGAGGGTATCTGACACACAGGGAGGACATCTGACACACAGAGAGGGCATCTGACACACAGGGAGGGAATCTGACACACGGGGAGGGCATCTGACACAGAACTAAACCAGGACTTACTCTGGACTTTGACCTTCCCTCTGTTGATTGTTGCGTTTATCACAATCCTCTGACATGTCCCGTTTCTGAAAAAAAAAAAAAAAAGTCCTGCTTTAGTTCTGGTTCAGTCCTGATTTAGTCCTGGTCTAGTCCTGGTATAGTCCTGGTTTAGTCCTGGTTTAGTCCTGGTTTAGTCCTGGTTTAGTTCTGGTTTAGTCCCAGTTTAGTCCTTGTGCAGACTCACGACTTGGTGAACATGTCCAGAACTAGTCCGGTCTTGGTCTCTGTGACGTTGGTCCAGATGTTGGAGGTGAAGTTCAGGTCATGATCCGTGAACCCGAGCAGGAAGTGGAACCGTCCCAAGAGCTGGACCAGGATCATAACCAGATCAGTTTAAAGGGCTCTGACTCTGGTCTCTGATCTGTTCTAACGTCGTTTCCTCTTCACACACAGACCTGGAGCTGGGTTTGGTTTCACTCACATGTTTAACACAGGGAAGTGTGATTCAGGCAAAAAAGTGACGTAATGAGGCTTTAAGAGCAGGATTCACAAACACTTTCTGAACTCTGAACATGTTCTGATGTTAAATCGATCTCACTCACATCTGTGTTTGAGTCATTCTGTCCACCCCTCACCTGTCAGACTGTTAGAGCGATCTTAGTATCAGAACAAGTAGATTAAACCAGGACTAAACCAGGACTAAACCAGGACTGAACCAGGTCTAAACCAGGACTGAACCAGGACTGAACCAGGTCTAAACCAGGACTGAACCAGGACTAAACCAGGTCTAAACCAGGACTGAACCAGGACTGAACCAGGTCTAAACCAGGACTGAACCAGGACTAAACCAGGTCTAAACCAGGACTAAACCAGGTCTAAATCAGGACTGAACCAGGACTAAACCAGGGATTCCACAGATATAAGGACACATGGGAGTAGAAAAGAAAGTTCTTCCATTTCGTGTGGAAAATCACATCAGATCATCTAAACAAAGAGAGTTTTGTTATTATGGAATCAGAATCGGTATCAAGTATCGAGTATCGAGTCAGTTCTTTAGTATCATGACAAACAGTAGTTTAAACAAAGTCCTCACCGGGGTCTTATCCTCCAGAGACAGAGGAGCTCTCAGTCTGCGGCACTCCTCAGACCCAGGTTCTGGTCCAGTCTCAGGTCTGGTTTCTGGTCTGGTCTCAGGTCTGGTCTCAGGTCCGGTCTTGGGACTCGGAGTCGGATGTGCTCTGGTCCCGCTCAGAGCCAGGATCAGAACCAAACTCAGAAACAGCCTCATGTTTACTCTGGTCCTCCGGGTCTCACTTTGGTCCGGTCTGGCTCTGGTCCTCTGGGTCTCTCAAAGTCCCTGTAAGTCCAGGTTTAGTCCGGGTCTGGTTATAGTCCTGCCCCTTTTAGTCCTGCCCTGTGTGATTCTGAGTAAATCCTGATGTTGCTTCAGGCTCTGGTCCACAGAGGCAAACAGATCCAGGGTCAGTGTCCTTACACTCCCGTTCAAAAGTTTGGGGTCACTTAGAAATTTCCTTATTTTTGAAAGAAAAGTACAGTTTTTTTTCCAATGAAGATACTTTAAACTAATCAGAAATACACTCTATACGTTGCTAATGTGGCAAATGACTTTTCTAGCTGCAAATGTCTGGTTTTTGGTGCAATATCTACACAGGTGTATAGAGGCCCATTTCCAGCAACAGTCACTTCAGTGTTCTAATGGTACAATGTGTTTGCTCGTTGCGTCAGAAGGCTTGTGCAGTCATGTTAGCACAGAGGAAAACAGTTCAGCTGCTTAAAGAAGCTATAAAACTGACCTTCTTTGAGCAGGTTGAGTATCTGGAGCATCACATTTGTGGGGTCGATTAAACACTCAACATGGCCAGAAAAAGAGAACTTTCATGTGAAACTCGACAGTCTGTTCTTGTTCTTAGAAATGAAGGCTATTCCATGCAAGAAATTTCCAAGAAACTGAAGATTTCCTACAGCGGTGTGAACTACTCCCTTCAGAGAAGAGCACAAACAGACTCTAACCAGAGTAGAAAGAGAAGTGGGAGGCCCCGCTGCACAACTGAGCAAGAAGATACGTACATTAGAGTCTCTAGTTTGAGAAACAGACGCCTCACAGGTCCTCAACTGGCAGCTTCATTAAATAGAACCTGCAAAACACCAGTGTCAACATCTACAGTGAAGAGGCGACTCCGGGATGCAGCTTCAGGGCAAAGTGGCAAAGGAAAAGCCACATCTGAGACTGGCCAATAAAAGAAACAGATGAATATGGACAAAAGAACACAGACACTGGACAGAGGAAGGTTGGAGAGAAGTGTTATGGACAGACCCACTGAGCTGTTGTGGAGCAGTTTGACCGTCTGGTACATAAAAAGTGCCCATCCAGACAATCCAACTTGTGGGAGAAGCTTCTAGAAGCCTGGGGTGAAATTTCTCCAGACAAATTAACAGCTAGAGGCCAAAGGTCTGCAAGGCTGTAACTGCTGCAAATGGAGGATTCTTTGACGAAAGCAAATTTTAAAGGAAAAAATTATTTCAAATACAAATCATTGTTTCTAACCTTGTCAATGTTTTGACTAAAGTTTATTCATTTTACAACTCATGGTGGTAAATAAAAGTGTGACTTTTCATGGAAAACAGAAAATTGTCTGGGTGACCCCAAACTTTTGAACGGTAGTGTATCTCTACCCATTAAGTGGAGATGGGGTCAAGCCTGGAGTTCAGATCAATCTCCTTCCCCTTTTTTGGTGAATCCACATGTTGCCAAATGACTCAGGAAGTAATTACAGCCATTGCCACTGCATCTTAAGACACCATCTGCAGCTGGTTTTCAAAAATTACAGCAAGAAAAAGGTAAAAAAAACAAACAAACAAGAAAACAGGACTGGGGGGCTGGGGGTGTCCTCTGGGCACAAAAGAAAGTGGGTCACGATGGGTCCCCCGAAGTGCCTTGGGCCCTGCTGAACCGCCGAATGCTGCGCCACCGGGGTTCAGGGATTGGCCGCGGATGATTTTGGGAGATGCGGCCTCTTCCTTCGTCTGGCTAATGAAACCTTTTTGAGAGGAAATGAAGAGCAAAAGACAGAGAAACTTCAACTATCGGCTCAGGTAAGTGAGGATGGAAGTAGGAAGAGCCTTTGGGCGACTGAGAGGACGGTGGAGATGCTTCCTGAAGCAGAGTCACAGATTTCACTCAACTCATTCTGACATGCTGTGTTCCAATCTCTGTGGAGAGCATCATGAGGAAAACCTGAGAGAAGAAGGAGTGGAAGACGGTGAAGGTGAAGGTGGAGAGAATGCTGGAGAAACCTCGACATGGAGCAGCAGAAGTAATTTCCCCTGCAGATCAATAAAGTCTAAGTCAGAGAGCATGAGAAATGCACTGCCAGCATTTGTTCAGGTTATAGACATACAATTGCTTTTTGTAAAAACAGTGGAAAATAAAAGGAACAGATTTCAAGTAGGCTTGTCTCTTCTCGTCTTGTACAAATGTTAACTGTTCTAACTCCTCAGAACATCAGTGATCTGCTCAGACTGTTCCAGTCCCATAGGGGTCCTTTTATCAGCGGCCTGTGAACAAGAGCCTCTGGCACATTCATGTACATTTCACATCGTTGGGTTGATGGGACAAAACTTCAGGTAGATATTAATAACTTCATGGACAGTGTGTCATGAAATTTGGAAAACAAAAACCTGGAAAATACAGGCAGCAGCAATGCCCCGTAAAAGAGAACCCCTCTGTCCATGTCATCAACTGAAAATGCACAGACTCCTTTTTTCTGACAGATTAAACATCGTTTTCACAAAGCAAAATGTTGTCAGTGTTTCTTATTTTATTTGATAAATAATAACTTTAAAGTAATGTAGAAATATGTTGGCCTTTGTGAACACGATGGGTGCCAGGTAAGATACCTCTTAAAATTAGAAACTGATCCAAAATGACAAGACTAGAAGCAGTTAGGCATGTGCACTTACTCACAATTTACAGGTCATAGATTTGCTCCCTGTTAGACTTCTGAACATGTCACAGGATTATGTCCTTGTGCTTCCCCTGCACCTCTGCCCCTGGAGGGCATCATGGGCCATGTGGGCACCTGGGTTTGGGCCTCAATGGGAGGGACAGGTTTGGCCCTGTTGGTGTAGTTGGTGTAGACATGTTGGTGTAGGTGGTGTAGACCTGTTGGTGTAGTTGGTGCAGACCTGTTGGTGTAGTTGGTGTAGACCTGTTGGTGTAGTTGGTGTAGACCTGTTGGTGTAGTTGGTGTAGACCTGTTGGTGTAGACCTGTTGGTGTAGACCTGTTGGTGTAGTTGGTGTAGACCTGTTGGTGTAGTTGGTGTAGACCTGTTGGTGTAATTGGTGTAGACCTGTTGGTGTAGTTGGTGTAGACCTGTTGGTGTAGTTGGTGTAGACCTGTTGGTGTAGTTGGTGTAGACCTGTTGGTGTAGTTGGTGTAGACCTGTTGGTGTAGTTGGTGTAGACCTGTTGGTGTAGACCTGTTGGTGTAGTTGGTGTAGACCTGTTGGTGTAGTTGGTGTAGACCTGTTGGTGTAGACGTGTTGGTGTAGCTGGTGTAGACCTGTTGGTGTAGTTGGTGTAGACCTGTTGGTGTAGACCTGTTGGTGTAGTTGGTGTAGACCTGTTGGTGTAGTTGGTGTAGACCTGTTGGTGTAGACCTGTTGGTTTAGTTGGTGTTGACCTGTTGGTGTAGACCTGTTGGTGTAGACCTGTTGGTGTAGACGTGTTGGTGTAGCTGGTGTAGACCTGTTGGTGTAGTTGGTGTAGACCTGTTGGTGTAGACCTGTTGGTGTAGTTGGTGTAGACCTGTTGGTGTAGACCTGTTGGTTTAGTTGGTGTTGACCTGTTGGTGTAGTTGGTGTAGACCTGTTGGTGTAGACATGTTGCTGTAGACCTGTTGGTGTAGTTGGTGTGGAGCTGTTGGTGTAGTTGGTGTAGACCTGTTGGTGTAGACCTGTTGGTGTAGTTGGTGTAGACCTGTTGGTGTAGACCTGTTGGTGTAGTTGGTGTAGACCTGTTGGTGTAGACCTGTTGGTGTAGACCTGTTGGTGTAGTTGGTGTGGAGCTGTTGGTGTAGTTGGTGTAGACCTGTTGGTGTAGACCTGTTGGCGTAGTTGGTGTAGACCTGTTGGTGTAGACCTGTTGGTGTAGTTGGTGCAGACCTGTTGGTGTAGACCTGTTGGTGTAGTTGGTGCAGACCAGTTGGTGTAGACCTGTTGGTGTAGTTGGTGTAGACCTGTTGGTGTAGTTGGTGTAGACCTGTTGGTGTAGACCTGTTGGTGTAGTTGGTGTAGACCTGTTGGTGTAGTTGGTGTAGACCTGTTGGTGTAGTTGGTGTAGACCTGTTGGTGTAGTTGGTGTAGACCTGTTGGTGTAGTTGGTGTAGACCTGTTGGTGTAGTTGGTGTAGACCTGTTGGTGTAGTTGGTGTAGACCTGTTGGTGTAGACCTGTTGGTGTAGACCTGTTGGTGTAGTTGGTGTAGACCTGTTGGTGTAGACCTGTTGGTGTAGTTGGTGTGGAGCTGTTGGTGTAGTTGGTGTAGACCTGTTGGTGTAGACCTGTTGGCGTAGTTGGTGTAGACCTGTTGGTGTAGACCTGTTGGTGTAGTTGGTGCAGACCTGTTGGTGTAGACCTGTTGGTGTAGTTGGTGCAGACCAGTTGGTGTAGACCTGTTGGTGTAGTTGGTGTAGACCTGTTGGTGTAGTTGGTGTAGACCTGTTGGTGTAGACCTGTTGGTGTAGTTGGTGTAGACCTGTTGGTGTAGTTGGTGTAGACCTGTTGGTGTAGTTGGTGTAGACCTGTTGGTGTAGTTGGTGTAGACCTGTTGGTGTAGTTGGTGTAGACCTGTTGGTGTAGTTGGTGTAGACCTGTTGGTGTAGTTGGTGTAGACCTGTTGGTGTAGTTGGTGTAGACCTGTTGGTGTAGTTGGTGTAGACCTGTTGGTGTCGTTGGTGTAGACCTGTTGGTGTAGTTGGTGTAGACCTGTTGGTGTAGTTGGTGTAGACCTGTTGGTGTAGTTGGTGTAGACCTGTTCACTCACTCCATTCTCACAGACTATTAAACTGGTACAAATTCATTTATAAAACAATAACTGGCAAAACCACTCAATATCTCCACCCACTAATCAACATCTCCACCAGTACTCGAAACCTCTGCTCCAACAGCACCATCACCATGAACATCCCACAGGTCCGTACATGACTTGGTCAAACTGCATTTCACTTCGCTGCTCCCAACGACTGGAACAACCTGCAGAAAACATTAAAACTCCAAACACACTTTTATTTCTTCTCGTTTAGATTATTGTAATTCTCTTTTTACTTGTTTTAACAAATCTGCAGTCACTCGTCTCCAGTTGGTCCAGAATGCTGCAGCGAGGCTTTTAACAGGAACCAACAGAAGAGCTCACATCACTCCGGTTTTATCTGCTTTACATTGGCCACCTGTCAAATTCAGAACTGATTTTAAAATTTTAGTCTTGACTTTCAGAGCTCTTAATGGACAGGCCCCTGAATACATTTCAGAAATGTTGTTCCCTCACACCTCTGGCCGCTCCCTCCGGTCTTCAGGCCAAAACCTCCTGAAGGTCCCAAAGACCCGATTTAAACCTCGAGGAGACCTGTCCTTTCAGGCAGTCGCCCCTAGACTGTGGAGGCTCTGCCTCTGTCTCTGTGTGGCTGAATCTGTTGATTCTTTTAAAAAGCAGCTGAAGACACTGTTATTGAAACAGGCTTTTAGTTAATTCACTGCTCTTATTCTTATTTACAGTCTTATTTACCTGTTTTAACATTTATTATTGTTGTTTTGCATTTTATCTATTTTTACTGCACTCTGTAAAGCACTTTGTGATTTTATCTGTGAAAGGTGCTATAGAAATAAAGTTTACTTACTTACACTACCGCCGTTCTGGACCCTTACAAACACAATAAATACTGTCGTCTATGATCACTGTGACTGTTTTTAAATAGTGTCTTGTACGTGTGTATAATGTAAATAGTGAGTGTGACTGGTCTTATGTTGATGTGGCCCCTTGTCTGTTGTGTATTTATGTTCTGTATATGTGATATTCTGCTGTGTGAAGGTTCTGCTGCCTCTGGGCCAGGTCGTCGTTGAAAATGAGAATTGGTTCTCAACTGACCTACCTGGTAAAATAAAGGTCTAAACCAAGGTCTAAACCAGGTCTAAACCAGGACTAAACCAGGACTAAACCAGGTCTAAACCAGGTCTAAACCAGGTCTAAACCAGGACTAAACCAGGTCTAAACCAGGTCTAAACCAGGACTAAACCAGGTCTAAACCAGGTCTAAACATGGTATAAACCAGGACTAAACCAGGACTAAACCAGGACTAAACCAGGTCTAAACCAGGTCTAAACCAGGACTAACCCAGGACTAAACCAGGACTAAACCAGGACTAAACCAGGTCTAAACCAGGTCTAAACCAGGACTAAACCAGGTCTAAACCAGGTCTAAACCAGGACTAAACCAGGACTAAACCAGGTCTAAACCAGGTCTAAACCAGGTCTAAACCAGGTCTAAACATGGTATAAACCAGGACTAAACCAGGACTAAACCAGGACTAAACCAGGTCTAAACCAGGTCTAAACCAGGACTAACCCAGGACTAAACCAGGACTAAACCAGGACTAAACCAGGTCTAAACCAGGTCTAAACCAGGACTAAACCAGGTCTAAACCAGGTCTAAACCAGGACTAAACCTGGACTAAACCAGGTCTAAACCAGGTCTAAACCAGGTCTAAACCAGGTCTAAACATGGTATAAACCAGGACTAAACCAGGACTAAACCAGGACTAAACCAGGTCTAAACCAGGTCTAAACCAGGACTAACCCAGGACTAAACCAGGTCTAAACCAGGTCTAAACCAGGACTAAACCAGGGATTCCACAGATATAAGGACACATGGGAATAGAAAAGAAAGTTCTTCCGTTTCGTGTGGAAAATCACAGCAGATCATCTAAACAAAGAGACTTTTATTATTATGGAATCAGAATTGGTATCGAGTATCGAGTTTGTTCTTTAGTATCGTGACAACAGTAGTGTCATGGCTTGAGTGTGGCTGAGGACCCCAAAGCAGAGACAGAGGCGCAGGGAGGTGTTAAACAGGTTTATTGCCGGGATTGAAGGATGTGGTGATGGAAACTGGCTGGAGACACAGACGGAGGGAAGACACTGGGGTAAACTCACGGGTAGACAGACTGGACGACAAGGACAGGCAGGATGAGGATGTACAGGACGTGGACAAGCAGGACGAGGACGTAGACAAGGGATAGAGGAGGAATGAACTGACACAGAACAAAGGACAAGGACAGAACTAAGTACTGGGGCTGATTAGACAATGAGCTGCAGGTGAACCACCGAGCAGGTGCTCCACACTGCAGCATTAGCCCAGCCACACCCCTGAGAGGAGCAGACAGACACAGAAGGGAGGGGGAACACACAACAAACACCAAACCCTGACAAGTAGTTTAAACAAAGTCCTCACTGGGGTCTTATCCTCCAGAGACAGAGGAGCTCTCAGTCTGCGGCACTGCTCAGACCCAGGTTCTGGCCCGGTCTCAGGTCTGGTCTCAGGTCTGGTCTCAGGTCCGGTCTCTGGTCCGGTCTCTGCTCCAGACTCGGATGTACTCTGGTCCCACTCAGAGCCAGGATCAGAACCTAACTCAGAAACAGCCTCATGTTTCTCTGGTCCTCCGGGTCTCACTCGGTCCGGTCTGGCTCTGGTCGTCTTTGGGTCCCTCAAAGTCCCTGTAAGTGCAGGTTTAGTCCGGATCTGGTTATAGTCCTGCCCTGTGTGATTCTGAGTAAATCCTGGTGTTGGTTCAGGCTCTGGTCCACACAGACAAACAGATCCAGGGTCAGTGTCCTGACCTCTGCCTGGGTTTAACACAGGGCTGCTGCCTGCCCACCGCACCAGAGTCAGCCCAGACTGCATCATATAACAGTTTACATGTTCATTAGCAGATACATCAGGACAAAACATTAAGGATGTTCTAGAGCAGGCATGTCCAATCCATGGCCTGGGGGCCAAATGTGGCCCTCAGACCAATTGTTTTGGCCCTCAGGCTTCCAGGTGAATTGGCCCATACTACTGCAAGTAGTACTGTTTACTGCATGTTTTTGAAATCTACTTTGATCAAGCAAATTTCGTGTGTCCTTTTGAAGATCTAAGCATAAATAAAGGTCTGGAGGGTCATTCAAACCTGTTATAAATGCACAGATTTGAATTACTCACTGTTTTGACCATCAGTTTATGACCCTCGATGCTGGTCTGTGTTCTAATATGTGGCCCTTGATGAAAAAAGTTTGGACACCCCTGTTCTAGAGGTTGTAGATAAGGAATTAAAAACAAAAACTGTTTTTATTGTAATAGATTGTCTTTAAATTTCAGTAAAACAAAATTTATGGTATTTAGTAGTAGGAAAAAAAGTGTCAATGCCACTTTCCTGATTGGAGATGAGGAAATAGAGCGGGCACACGAGTTTAAGTTTTTGGGTGTTATGATCGATGAACATCTGACATGGAAATCCCATATAGATTATGTCACAATTAAATTATCACAAGTAATATCCGTGCTATATAAGGTAAAAGAGTCATTAAATAGGAGTGCATTGTATTTGTTGTATAATTCATTGATTGTTCCATATTTGACCTGTTGCATTGAAGTTTGGGGAAGTGCTCGTAAAACTTATGTTAATCCAATTTTCCTTTTACAGAAAAGAGCTGTAAGAATCATCAGTGGAGGTGGAGACAGAGACTCAACAAACCCAATATTTATACAATTAAAGATACTAAAATTTTATGAATTGGTAGAACTACATATTTTAAAAATTATGTATAAAGCAAATCAGCAGATCTTGCCCACCAATCTCCAAATAAAATTTACAAAGAGAGAAAGTCATTAAAACTTAAAGGAATTGAAATCTTTAAAAAAAAACAGGTTCAGAACGACAACAATGGAAAAGTGTGTTTCAGTCAAAGGTGTGAGTTATGGAACAGTCTAAATGAAAAAAACCAAAGCTTCAGAATCTATTCAAGTGTTTAAAAGAAAAGTCAAAGATGATCTGTTAAAAAAGTATGAAATATGAACTGTTTTTTGTGTAAATTAACAAGAATTTAACATTGTGTATAGATGCAGGTGGAACTGCTGAAGTATTAGAAATGTTTTACTTTGTGTGAAAAGGGGGCAGATATTACAAGTTTATTCTTCTTTCTGCTCTTTTTCATTCACATTGATGTATGAAACATAATTATTTTGTATTCAACTCTCGTTAATGAAACAAAAAAAAAAAACATGCTTTACCGTTATTGTTCTGTTCTTACTTTTAAATATTCCCGTCTTTCCCCAGGAGAGTCTGGATCAGTCCACGTTCCCATGATCCAGACAACATGGACAGAGAGACTAAAGAACTTCAGGGTGAAAAAAGGCACCGTCCAAAACGCCAGGATACTACATCCTGACAAGCCCATTCAGTTGGTGTAGACCTGTTGGTGTAGTTGGTGTAGACCTGTTGGTGTAGGTGGTGTAGACCTGTTGGTGTAGTTGATGTAGACGGTGTAGACCTGTTGGTGTAGTTGGTGTAGACCTGTTGGTGTAGACCTGTTGGTGTAGTTGGTGTAGACCTGTTGGTGTAGTTGGAGTAGACCTGTTGGTGTAGTTGGTGTAGACCTGTTGGTGTAGACCTGTTGGTGTAGTTGGTGTAGACCTGTTGGTATAGTTGGTGTAGACCTGTTGGTGTAGTTGGTGTAGACCTGTTGGTGTAGTTGGAGTAGACCTGTTGGTGTAGTTGGTGTAGACCTGTTGGTGTAGTTGGTGTAGACCTGTTGGTGTAGTTGGTGTAGACCTGTTGGTGTAGTTGGTGTAGACCTGTTGGTGTAGTTGGTGTAGACCTGTTGGTGTAGACCTGTTGGTGTAGTTGGTGTAGACCTGTTGGTGTAGTTGGTGTAGACCTGCTGGTGTAGTTGGTGTAGACCTGTTGGTGTAGTTGGTGTAGACCTGTTGGTGTAGTTGGTGTAGTTGGTGTAGACCTGTTGGTGTAGTTGGTGTAGACCTGTTGGTGTAGGTGGTGTAGACCTGTTGGTGTAGTTGGTGTAGACCTGTTGGTGTAGACCTGTTGGTGTAGTTGGTGTAGACCTGTTGGTGTAGTTGGTGTAGACCTGTTGGTGTAGACCTGTTGGTGTAGTTGGTGTAGACCTGTTGGTGTAGTTGGTGTAGACCTGTTGGTGTAGGTGGTGTAGACCTGTTGGTGTAGACCTGTTGGTGTAGTTGGTGTAGACCTCCTGGTGTAGTTGGTGTAGACCTGTTGGTGTAGGTGGTGTAGACCTGTTGGTGTAGTTGGTGTAGACCTGTTGGTGTAGACCTGTTGGTGTAGTTGGTGTAGACCTGTTGGTGTAGTTGGTGTAGACCTGTTGGTGTAGACCTGTTGGTGTAGTTGGTGTAGACCTGTTGGTGTAGTTGGTGTAGACCTGTTGGTGTAGTTGGTGTAGACCTGTTGGTGTAGTTGGTGTAGACCTGTTGGTGTAGTTGGTGTAGACCTGTTGGTGTAGTTGGTGTAGACCCGTTGGTGTAGTTGGTGTAGACCTGTTGGTGTAGTTGGTGTAGACCTGTTGGTGTAGTTGGTGTAGACCTGTTGGTGTAGTTGGTGTAGACCTGTTGGTGTAGTTGGTGTAGACCTGTTGGTGTAGTTGGTGTAGACCTGTTGGTGTAGTTGGTGTAGACCTGTTGGTGTAGGTGGTGTAGACCTGTTGGTGTAGTTGGTGTAGACCTGTTGGTGTAGTTGGTGTAGACCTGTTGGTGTAGTTGGTGTAGACCTGTTGGTGTAGGTGGTGTAGACCTGTTGGTGTAGTTGGTGTAGACCTGTTGGTGTAGTTGGTGTAGACCTGTTGGTGTAGTTGGTGTAGACCTGTTGGTGTAGTTGGTGTAGACCTGTTGGTGTAGTTGGTGTAGACCTGTTGGTGTAGGTGGTGTAGACCTGTTGGTGTAGTTGGTGTAGACCTGTTGGTGTAGTTGGTGTAGACCTGTTGGTGTAGTTGGTGTAGACCTGTTGGTGTAGTTGGTGTAGACCTGTTGGTGTAGTTGGTGTAGACCTGTTGGTGTAGCCCTGTCCTCACACCGGGCTGAAGCTGTGTCCTCTGGGAGGATGTAGCTGCAGGTTCATAGTGTGGGGGGCTTGTGTATTCAGATCTACCAAGTGACTTATTATTATTTATGATACATGAAGAAACCCAAACTACTGAGATGAATCTGCATCACGTTCTCACTGTGCTCAGTCCCTCATGAACTCTTCCAGGTTGATGTATGTTTTGTTGGGACGCCTCCCCAGTGGGGCGGCTCTCCACTATGTCCACAGGAGAAACTGTTGGCCTGGTGCCCGTTTGTACTTCATTGACCCATGGACATTTCTCTTGTATATCTCCCTGATTCCCCTCTTGTTTAGTGCATCTCGTACTTTCACGTAGCTTTGGTGGAGTCTCTTGACTTTCAGTCGGCACCGTTCAGAGTCCGAGTGAAACCTGCTCCTTCAGAGTAAACAGGAGCGTGTTCTTGTGCTTCTCCAGTGATGGGGCGATGTGTGAATCTGCCCAAACATCCATGAGACCATCTCCTCGCTCCACCACGTTTGTGCAGGGCTCAGGGCTGCTGCTCTTATGACTTAATATACCCACAATGCAAAGGGACGGCGACTACAGTGGCTCATGAAGCCCCAAAAGGCGCATGTTTTCTGTGTTTGTTTTGGATGGAGCCCGTTTGTATTCAGGCCATAAGTGAACCGCACCAGAGTCCGTTTGGAAATGGACCCAGACCCACCTCTTCAGGCGGGTCTCAGTCCACTCGTTTGGTCCAGATCAGAGTTCACTTTATTCACACCTCAAATTAAGTCTGGACTTTCAGGGGAATCGAACTTTAGTGTCTTTAAATCTGACTCAAGCCCAAAGTTGTGAATACGTCCTAAGATCTGACACAAAACCAGAGACACAAACGATTCCACGATTTTATTATTTCACTGAAGAATCCTCAGAACACGATCAAGATGGACTCCTCCTCTGAACAGTACTCTGCAAAAACAGGACAGGATTTAGACCTGGTCTAGTCCTGGTCCAGTCCTAATCCAGTCCTGGTCCTGTCCTAATCCAGTCCTGGTCTAGTCCTGGTTCAGTGGAGTGAATGTGACTCTTACAAATACTTGGGCACAGTATTTGACTCAGATCTTAAGTTTGACAAAACCACAGATTCTGTTAAACGAGGTCAACAAAGAATCCACTGCTGCACAAACTGAATTCTTTTAATGTCTCTAAACCTATTTTATGGCCTTTTATCTAGGGCTGAAACGATTCATCGAGTTAATCGATTAAATCGATTAGAAAAATGCATCGATTATTTTTTTTTTCCTCGATGCTTCGTTTTATATTCATACGTTCGGCGATGGCCGGAACCTTTTGTGGTAAAGGTAAAGTTTCCGCACGACAACTGCACTTCACTGTCCACACAACAGCACAGCCATGGATGTGTAATAAGAGCAGAACCTGCTCCTCATCTCCTCCGGTACCGTACACCGCGCACCCCTCATCTCCCGTACGCCGCGCACCCCTCATCTCCCGTACGCCGCGCACCCCTCATCTCCCGTACGCCGCGCACCCCTCATCTCCCGTACGCCGCGCACCCCTCATCACCGGTACGCTGCGCACCCCTCATCTCCCGTACGCCGCACACCCCTCATCTCCGGTACACCGCGCACCCCTCATCTCCCGTACGCCGCGCACCCCTCATCTCCCGTACGCCGCGCACCCCTCATCTCCCGTACGCCGCGCACCCCTCATCTCCCGTACGCCGCGCACCCCTCATCTCCGGTACGCCGCGCACCCCTCATCTCCCGTACGCCGCGCACCCCTCATCTCCCGTACGCCGCGCACCCCTCATCTCCCGTACACTGCGCACTCTGCACGTGGATTGTGTCTTGTCACGTACACTCCGTGGAGCGCGCTTCCTCCTGTGCGCCTCTAAACCAGAACTCACACCAGGACTAAACCAGGTCTAAACCAGGTCTAAACCAGGTCTAAAGGGATGGTCTAGTCTTGGTCCAGTCCTGGTTCAGTCTTGGTCCAGACCATTGCTCTTCTGTTGGTAGTCCAGGTCTCCTCTGAATCCTGCACACCGGGCGTGGTCTCTTAACAGCTGCAGGTCTGCGTCACTCACATCGGTCCGTCTGCCTGCAACAAGGACCACAGGATTTGAACTGGTCTACAGGGGACTACAGGATCTCAACTGGTCTACAGGGGCCCACAGGATCTCAACCGGTCTACAAAGTACCACAGGATCTGAACCGGTCTACAGGGAACCACAGGATCTCAACTGGCCTACAGGGGACCACAGGATCTCAACTGGTCTACAGGGTACCACAGGATGTCAATCGGTCTACAGGGAACCACAGGATCTCAACCGGTCTACAGGGGCCCACAGTCTCATCAGGTCTACAGGGGCCCACAGGATCTCATCAGGTCTACAGGGGACCACAGGATCTTGACCGGTCTACAGGGGACCACAGGATCTCAACCGGTCTACAGGGGCCCACAGGATCTCATCAGGTCTACAGGGGCCCACAGGATCTCAATCGGTCTACAGGGGACCACAGGATCTTAATGCAATGATTCATTAAATGACACTAATAAGGGGGGTCCCTTTATGTGGTGAGGGGTTTGGGAGGTGAATGATCCCGGGAGCTGAGTTATCGGGGGCTTCGTGCCCCTGGTCGGGTCACCCCAGGCAAACAGGTCCTGGGGGACGGGTCAGACTAAGAGTGGTTCAGAAGCCCTAATGACGAGTAACAAAACCAGGACAGTTACGTCTCCCGGATCGGTGTTAACGGGGCCAGACCTGGGGTGGGCGCTGGTGGCTGTACCTCCCCCACAGAGTCCGACCGGGCACAGCCCGAAGGAGCAAAGTGGAGCCGTCCTCTCGTAGGAGGATCCGTAAGGGGCCAGTGCAAGGAGATCTGGCGGCAGTTAAAGGGCTCGACAACCGGATCGCCGGACATGGAGTCTGGCTCTGGGGACATGGAACATCACCTCGGGGGGAGGAGCCTGAGCTTGTGCGGGAGGTGGAGTGTTACCGTCAGATACAGTCGGCTTCACCTCCTGCACAGCCTGGGCTCTGAACCCGACTCCTTCAGAGGGGCTGGACTCTCCATTTCTGTGGTGTTGGAGCTGGTGTGGCTCATGGCCACAGCTCAGCCACTGAGTGTCGGAGTTCACCCCGGGGAAGGAGAGGGTCGTCCCTTCGGGTCGGGGGCAGGTCTCTCACTGTGGTGTCGGCCTATGGGCCCCACAGCAGTGCAGAGGACCAGGCCTCTGGGAGTCTCTGGGAGGGGGACTGGACACTGCACCCGGGGACTGAGGTTCTAGTGGGGACTTCAACGCCCACGTGGGCGACAGTGACACCTGGAGGTGATCAGGAGGAACAGTCTCCCTGATCTGAACCCAAGCGGATTCTGTTATTGGACTCTGTCCGAGTCACAGTTTGTCCATAACAAACTCCATGTTCCAGCACAAGGTCCATCAGTGCAGGTGGCACCAGGACCTCGGCCGGAGCTCCAGGATCCACTTTGTTGTCGTGTCCTCTGAGCTCCAGCCGTGTGTCTTGGACACTCGGGTGAAGAGAGGGGCAGAGCTGTAGAGCACCACCTGGTGGTGAGTTGGGTCCGAAGGGGAAGACGGAAAGACCTGGCAGACCCAAGCGTATCGTGAGGGTCTGTTGGGAACGTCTGGAGGAACCTCTGTCAGGGAGACCTTCAACTCACACCTTGAAGCTCTTACTCATGATGTAGAAGCTGTGGACCCGGATCATCGGCCTGAACCTGGACGAGTCCAGGCGACGTTTCTTGACGTATTCTCGGACATCGGTGGCGAAGGCTCTGACATCCAGAATAAACGAGGAGTCACCCAAAGGCACGAAACGGAACTCATACGTGACGTTGTCCACTGCAACACAGGGAGGACATCTGACACACAGGGAGGGCATCTGACACACAGGGAGGACATCTGACACACAGGGAGGACATCTGACACACAGGGAGGGCATCTGACACACAGGGAGGGCATCTGACACACGGGGAGGGCATCTGACACAGAACTAAACCAGCACTTACGGTGGAGTTTGACCTTGCCTCTGTTGATTGTTGCATTTACCACAATCCTCTGACATGTCCCGTTTCTGAAAAAATATTAGTCCTGGTTTAGTCCCTGTGTAGTCCTGGTTTATTCCTGGTTTAGTCCTGGTTTAGTTCTGGTTTAGTCCTGGTTTAGTCCTTGTGCAGACTCACATCTTGATGAAATTGTCCAGAACTAGTCCAGTCTCGGTCTCTGTGATGTTGTACCAGAAGCTGGAGGTGAGGTTCATGAGGGTTCTGTCGAACTCATGATCCGTGAAGGCGAGCAGGAAGTGGAACCGTCCCAAGACCTGGACCAGGATCATAACCAGATCAGTTTAAAGGGCTCTGACTCTGCTCTCTGATCTGTTCTAATGTCGTTTCCTCTTCACACACAGACCTGGAGCTGGGTTTTGTTTCACTCACATGTTTAACACAGGGAAGTGTGATTCAGGCAAAAAAGTGACGTAATGAGGCTTTAAGAGCAGGATTCACAAACACTTTCTGAACTCTGAACATGTTCTGATGTTAAATCGATCTCACTCACATCTGTGTTTGAGTCATTCTGTCCACCCCTCACCTGTCAGACTGTTAGAGCGATCTTAGTATCAGAACAAGTAGATTAAACCAGGACTAAACCAGGACTGAACCAGGTCTAAACCAGGACTAAACCAGGACTAAACCAGGACTAAACCAGGGATTCCACAGATATAAGGACACATGGGAACAGAAAAGAAAGTTCTTCCATTTCGTGTGGAAAATCACAGCAGATCATCTAAACAAAGAGAGTTTTATTATTTTGGAATCAGAATCAGGATCAAGTATCGAGTATCGAGTCTGTTCTTTAGTATCATGACAAACAGTAGTTTAAACAAAGTCCTCACCGAGGTCTTATCCTCCAGAGACAGAGGAGCTCTCAGTCTGCGGCACTCCTCAGACCCAGGTTCTGGTCCGGTCTCAGGTCTGGTCTCAGGTCCGGTCTCAGGTCTGGTCTCAGGTCCGGTCTTGGGACTCGGAGTCGGATGTGCTCTGGTCCCGCTCAGAGCCAGGATCAGAACCAAACTCAGAAACAGCCTCATGTTTACTCTGGTCCTCCGGGTCTCACTTTGGTCCGGTCTGGCTCTGGTCCTCTGGGTCTCTCAAAGTCCCTGTAAGTCCAGGTTTAGTCCGGGTCTGGTTATAGTCCTGCCCCTTTTAGTCCTGCCCTGTGTGATTCTGAGTAAATCCTGATGTTGCTTCAGGCTCTGGTCCACAGAGGCAAACAGATCCAGGGTCAGTGTCCTTACACTCCCGTTCAAAAGTTTGAGGTCACTTAGAAATTTCCTTATTTTTGAAAGAAAAGCACAGTTTTTTTCTATGAAGATACTTTAAACTAATCAGAAATACACTCTATACGTTGCTAATGTGGTAAATGACTTTTCTAGCTGCAAATGTCTGGTTTTTGGTGCAATATCTACACAGGTGAATAGAGGCCCATTTCCAGCAACAGTCACTTCAGTGTTCTAATGGTACAATGTGTTTGCTCGTTGCGTCAGAAGGCTTGTGCAGTCATGTTAGCACAGAGGAAAACAGTTCAGCTGCTTAAAGAAGCTATAAAACTGACCTTCTTTGAGCAGGTTGAGTATCTGGAGCATCACATTTGTGGGGTCGATTAAACACTCAACATGGCCAGAAAAAGAGAACTTTCATGTGAAACTCAACAGTCTGTTCTTGTTCTTAGAAATGAAGGCTATTCTATGCAAGAAATTTCCAAGAAACTGAAGATTTCCTACAGCGGTGTGAACCACTCCCTTCAGAGAAGAGCACAAACAGACTCTAACCAGAGTAGAAAGAGAAGTGGGAGGCCCCGCTGCACAACTGAGCCAGAAGATACGAACATTAGAGTCTCTAGTTTGAGAAACAGACGCCTCACAGGTCCTCAACTGGCAGCTTCATTAAATAGAACCTGCAAAACACCAGTGTCAACATCTACAGTGAAGAGGCGACTCCGGGATGCAGCTTCAGGGCAAAGTGGCAAAGGAAAAGCCACATCTGAGACTGGCCAATAAAAGAAACAGATGAATATGGGCAAAAGAACACAGACACTGGACAGAGGAAGGTTGGAGAGAAGTGTTATGGACGGACCCACTGAGCTGTTGTGGAGCAGTTTGACCGTCTGGTACATAAAAAGTGCCCATCCAGACAATCCAACTTGTGGGAGAAGCTTCTAGAAGCCTGGGGTGAAATTTCTCCAGACAAATTAACAGCTAGAGGCCAAAGGTCTGCAAGGCTGTAACTGCTGCAAATGGAGGATTCTTTGACGAAAGCAAATTTTAAAGGAAAAAATTATTATTTCAAATACAAATCATTGTTTCTAACCTTGTCAATGTTTTGACTAAAGTTTATTCATTTTACAACTCATGGTGGTAAATAAAAGTGTGACTTTTCATGGAAAACAGAAAATTGTCTGGGTGACCCCAAACTTTCGAACGGTAGTGTATCTCTACCCATTAAGTGGAGATGGGGTCAAGCCTGGAGTTCAGATCAATCTCCTTCACCTTTTTTGGTGAATCCACATGTTGCCAAATGACTCAGGAAGTAATTACAGCCATTGCCACTGCATCTTAAGGCACCATCTGCAGCTGGTTTTCAAAAATTACAGCAAGAAAAAGGTAAAAAAAAAAAAAAAAAACAACAAACAAGAAAACAGGACTGGGGGGCTGGGGGTGTCCTCTGGGCACAAAAGAAAGTGGGTCACGATGGGTCCCCCGAAGTGCCTTGGGCCCTGCTGAACCACCGAATGCTGCGCCACCGGGGTTCAGGGATTGGCCGCGGATGATTTTGGGAGATGCGGCCTCTTCCTTCGTCTGGCTAATGAAACCCTTTTGAGAGGAAATGAAGAGCAAAAGACAGAGAAATTCAACTATCGGCTCAGGTAAGTGAGGATGGAAGTAGGAAGAGCCTTTGGGCGACTGAGAGGACGGTGGAGATGCTTCCTGAAGCAGAGTCACAGATTTCACTCAACTCATTCTGACATGCTGTGTTCCAATCTCTGTGGAGAGCATCATGAGGAAAACCTGAGAGAAGAAGGAGTGGAAGACGGTGAAGGTGAAGGTGGAGAGAATGCTGGAGAAACCTCGACATGGAGCAGCAGAAGTAATTTCCCCTGCAGATCAATAAAGTCTAAGTCAGAGAGCATGAGAAATGCACTGCCAGCATTTGTTCAGGTTATAGACATACAATTGCTTTTTGTAAAAACAGTGGAAAATAAAAGGAACAGATTTCAAGTAGGCTTGTCTCTTCTCGTCTTGTACAAATGTTAACTGTTCTAACTCCTCAGAACATCAGTGATCTGCTCAGACTGTTCCAGTCCCATAGGGGTCCTTTTATCAGCGGCCTGTGAACAAGAGCCTCTGGCACATTCATGTACATTTCACATCGTTGGGTTGATGGGACAAAACTTCAGGTAGATATTAATAACTTCATGGACAGTGTGTCATGAAATTTGGAAAACAAAAACCTGGAAAATACAGGCAGCAGCAATGCCCCGTAAAAGAGAACCCCTCTGTCCATGTCATCAACTGAAAATGCACAGACTCCTTTTTTCTGACTCATTAAACATCGTTTTCACAAAGCAAAATGTTGTCAGTGTTTCTTATTTTATTTGATAAATAATAACTTTAAAGTAATGTAGAAATATGTTGGCCTTTGTGAACACGATGGGTGCCAGGTAAGATACCTCTTAAAATTAGAAACTGATCCAAAATGACAAGACTAGAAGCAGTTAGGCATGTGCACTTACTCACAATTTACAGGTCATAGATTTGCTCCCTGTTAGACTTCTGAACATGTCACAGGATTATGTCCTTGTGCTTCCCCTGCACCTCTGCCCCTGGAGGGCATCATGGGCCATGTGGGCACCTGGGTTTGGGCCTCAATGGGAGGGACAGGTTTGGTCCTGTTGGTGTAGTTGGTGTAGACCTGTTGGTGTAGTTGGTGTAGACCTGTTGGTGTAGTTGGTGTAGACCTGTTGGTGTAGTTGGTGTAGACCTGTTGGTGTAGTTGGTGTAGACCTGTTGGTGTAGTTGGTGTAGACCTGTTGGTGTAGTTGGTGTAGACCTGTTGGTGTAGTTGGTGTAGACCTGTTGGTGTAGGTGGTGTAGACCTGTTGGTGTAGTTGGTGTAGACCTGTTGGTGTAGTTGGTGTAGTTGGTGTAGTTGGTGTAGACCTGTTGGTGTAGTTGGTGTAGACCTGTTGGTGTAGCCCTGTTGGTGTAGTTGGTGTAGACCTGTTGGTGTAGACCTGTTGGTGTAGTTGGTGTAGACCTGTTGGTGTAGTTGGTGTGGACCTGTTGGTGTAGTTGGTGTAGACCTGTTGGTGTAGTTGGTGTAGACCTGTTGGTGTAGGTTGTGTAGACCTGTTGGTGTAGACCTGTTGGTGTAGTTGGTGTAGACCTGTTGGTGTAGACCTGTTGGTGTAGAACTGTTGGCGTAGTTGGTGTATACCTGTTGGTGTAGTTGGTGTAGACCTGTTGATGTAGTTGGTGTAGACCTGTTGGTGTAGTTGGTGTAGACCTGTTGGTGTAGGTGGTGTAGACCTGTTGGTGTAGACCTGTTGGTGTAGTTGGTGTAGACCTGTTGGTGTAGACCTGTTGGTGTAGTTGGTGTAGACCTGTTGGTGTAGTTGGTGTGGACCTGTTGGTGTAGTTGGTGTAGACCTGTTGGTGTAGTTGGTGTAGACCTGTTGGTGTAGTTGGTGTAGACCTCCTGGTGTAGTTGGTGTAGACCTGTTGGTGTAGTTGGTGTAGACCTGTTGGTGTAGTTGGTGTAGACCTGTTGGTGTAGTTGGTGTAGACCTGTTGGTGTAGTTGGTGTAGACCTGTTGGTGTAGTTGGTGTAGACCTGTTGGTGTAGTTGGTGTAGACCTGTTGGTGTAGGTTGTGTAGACCTGTTGGTGTAGACCTGTTGGTGTAGTTGGTGTAGACCTGTTGGTGTAGACCTGTTGGTGTAGAACTGTTGGCGTAGTTGGTGTATACCTGTTGGTGTAGTTGGTGTAGACCTGTTGATGTAGTTGGTGTAGACCTGTTGGTGTAGTTGGTGTAGACCTGTTGGTGTAGGTGGTGTAGACCTGTTGGTGTAGACCTGTTGGTGTAGTTGGTGTAGACCTGTTGGTGTAGTTGGTGTAGACCTGTTGGTGTAGTTGGTGTAGACCTGTTGGTGCAGTTGGTGTAGACCTGTTGGTGTAGTTGGTGTAGACCTGTTGGTGTAGTTGGTGTAGACCTGTTGGTGTAGTTGGTGTAGACCTGTTGGTGTAGTTGGTGTAGACCTGTTTGTGTAGTTGGTGTAGACCTGTTGGTGTAGTTGGTGTAGACCTGTTTGTGTAGTTGGTGTAGACCTGTTGGTGTAGTTGGTGTAGACCTGTTGGTGTAGTTGGTGTAGACCTGTTGGTGTAGGTGGTGTAGACCTGTTGGTGTAGTTGGTGTAGACCTGTTGGTGTAGTTGGTGTAGACCTGTTGGTGTAGTTGGTGTAGACCTGTTGGTGTAGTTGGTGTAGACCTGTTGGTGTAGTTGGTGTAGACCTGTTGGTGTAGGGGGTGTAGACCTGTTGGCGTAGTTGATGTCGACCTGTTGGTGTAGTTGGTGTAGACCTGTTGGTGTCGACCTGTTGGTGTAGTTGGTGTAGACCTGTTGGTGTAGTTGGTGTAGACATGTTGGTGTAGTTGGTGTAGACCTGTTGGTGTAGCCCTGTCCTCACACCGGGCTGAAGCTGTGTCCTCTGGGAGGATGTAGCTGCAGGTTCATAGTGTGGGGGGCTTGTGTATTCAGATCTACCAAGTGACTTATTATTATTTATGATACATGAAGAAACCCAAACTACTGAGATGAATCTGCATCACGTTCTCACTGTGCTCAGTCCCTCATGAACTCTTCCAGGTTGATGTATGTTTTGTTGGGACGCCTCCCCAGTGGGGCGGCTCTCCACTATGTCCACAGGAGAAACTGTTGGCCTGGTGCCCGTTTGTACTTCATTGACCCATGGACATTTCTCTTGTATATCTCCCTGATTCCCCTCTTGTTTAGTGCATCTCGTACTTTCACGTAGCTTTGGTGGAGTCTCTTGACTTTCAGTCGGCACCGTTCAGAGTCCGAGTGAAACCTGCTCCTTCAGAGTAAACAGGAGCGTGTTCTTGTGCTTCTCCAGTGATGGGGCGATGTGTGAATCTGCCCAAACATCCATGAGACCATCTCCTCGCTCGACCACGTTTGTGCAGGGCTCAGGGCTGCTGCTCTTATGACTTAATATACCCACAATGCAAAGGGACGGCGACTACAGTGGCTCATGAAGCCCCAAAAGGCGCATGTTTTCTGTGTTTGTTTTGGATGGAGCCCGTTTGTATTCAGGCCATAAGTGAACCGCACCAGAGTCCGTTTGGAAATGGACCCAGACCCACCTCTTCAGGCGGGTCTCAGTCCACTCGTTTGGTCCAGATCAGAGTTCACTTTATTCACACCTCAAATTAAGTCTGGACTTTCAGGGGAATCGAACTTTAGTGTCTTTAAATCTGACTCAAGCCCAAAGTTGTGAATACGTCCTAAGATTTGACACAAAACCAGAGACACAAACGATTCCACGATTTTATTATTTCACTGAAGAATCCTCAGAACACGATCAAGATGGACTCCTCCTCTGAACAGTACTCTGCAAAAACAGGACAGGATTTAGACCCGGTGTAGTCCTGGTCCTGTCCTAATCCAGTCCTGGTCCTGTCCTAATCCAGTCCTGGTCAAGTCCTGGTCCAGTCCTGATCCAGTCCTGGTCTAGTCCTGGTTCAGTCCTGATCCAGTCCTGGTCTAGTCCCGGTCCAATTCTGGTCCAGTCTTGGTTCAGTCCTGGATCGATCCTAATCCAGTGATGGTCTAGTCTTGGTCCAGTCCTGGTTCAGTCTTGGTCCAGACCCTTGCTCTGCTGTTGGTAGTCCAGGTCTCCTCTGAATCCTGCACACCGGGCGTGGTCTCTGAACAGCTGCAGGTCTGCGTCACTCACATCGGTCCGTCTGCCTGCAACGAGGACCACAGGATTTGAACTGGTCTACAGGGGACCACAGGATCTCTTCAGGTCTACAGGGGACCACAGGATCTTAATGCAATGATTCATTAAATGACACTAATAAGGGGGGTCCCTTTATGTGGTGAGGGGTTTGGGAGGTGAATGATCCCGGGAGCTGAGTTATCGGGGGCTTCGTGCCCCTGGTCGGGTCACCCCAGGCAAACAGGTCCTGGGGGACGGGTCAGACTAAGAGCGGTTCAGAAGCCCTAATGACGAGTAACAAAACCAGGACAGTTACGTCTCCCGGATCGGTGTTAACGGGGCCAGACCTGGGGTGGGCGCTGGTGGCTGTACCTCCCCCACAGAGTCCGACCGGGCACAGCCCGAAGGAGCAAAGTGGAGCCGTCCTCTCGTAGGAGGATCCGTAAGGGGCCAGTGCAAGGAGATCTGGCGGCAGTTAAAGGGCTCCGGACATGGAGTCTGGCTCTGGGGGACATGGAACATCACCTCGGGGGGAGGAGCCTGAGCTTGTGCGGGAGGTGGAGCGTTACCGTCAGATACAGTCGGCTTCACCTCCTGCACAGCCTGGGCTCTGAACCCGACTCCTTCAGAGGGGCTGGACTCTCCATTTCTGTGGTGTTGGAGCTGGTGTGGCTCATGGCCACAGCTCAGCCACTGAGTGTTGGAGTTCACCCCGGGGAAGGAGAGGGTCGTCCCTTCGGGTCGGGGGCAGGTCTCTCACTGTGGTGTCGGCCTATGGGCCCCACAGCAGTGCAGAGGACCAGGCCTCTGGGAGTCTCTGGGAGGGGGACTGGACACTGCACCCGGGGACTGAGGTTCTACTGGGGACTTCAACGCCCACGTGGGCGACAGTGACACCTGGAGGTGATCAGGAGGAACAGTCTCCCTGATCTGAACCCAAGCGGATTCTGTTATTGGACTCTGTGCGAGTCACAGTTTGTCCATAACAAACTCCATGTTCCAGCACAAGGTCCATCAGTGCAGGTGGCACCAGGACCTCGGCCGGAGCTCCAGGATCCACTTTGTTGTGGTGTCATCTGAGCTCCAGCCGTGTGTCTTGGACACTCGGGTGAAGAGAGGGGCAGAGCTGTAGAGCACCACCTGGTGGTGAGTTGGGTCAGAGGGGGAAGACGGAAAGACCTGGCAGACCCAAGCGTATCGTGAGGGTCTGTTGGGAACGTCTGGAGGAACCTCTGTCAGGAGGACCTTCAACTCACACCTTGAAGCTCTTACTCATGAGGAAGAAGCTGTGGAGCCGGAGCACAGGCCTGAACCTGGACGATTCCAGGCGACGTTTCTTCATGTATTCTCGGACATCAGTGGCGAAGGCTCTGACATCCAGAATGAACGAGGAGTCACCCAAAGGCACGAAATGGAACTCAGACGTGAAGTTGTCCACTGCAACACAGAGAGGACATCTGACACACAGGGAGAGCATCTAACACACAGGGAGGGCATCTAACACACAGGGAGGGCATCTGACACACAGGGAGGGCATCTGACACACAGGGAGGGCATCTGACACAGAATTAAATCAGGACTTACGCTGGTGTTTGACCTTCCCTCTGTTGATTGTTGCGTTTACGACAATCCTCTGACATGTCCCGTTTCTGAAAAAAACATTTGTCCTGGTTTAGTCCTGGTTTAGTCCTGGTTTAGTCCTGGTTTAGTCCTGGTTTAGTCCTGGTGTAGTCCTGATCCAGACTCACATCTTGGTGAACTTGTCCAGAACTAGTCCGGTCTTGGTCTCTGTGACGTTGTACCAGATGTTGGAGGTGAGGTTCATGAGGGTTCTGCCGAGGTCGTGATCCGTGAACCCGAGCAGGAAGTGGAACCGTCCCAAGACCTGGACCAGGATCATAACCAGATCAGTTTAAAGGGCTCTGACTCTGGTCTCTGATCTGTTCTAACGTCGTTTCCTCTTCACACACAGACCTGGAGCTGGGTTTGGTTTCACTCACATGTTTAACACAGGGAAGTGTGATTCAGGCAAAAAAGTGACGTAATGAGGCTTTAAGAGCAGGATTCACAAACACTTTCTGAACTCTGAACATGTTCTGATGTTAAATCGATCTCACTCACATCTGTGTTTGAGTCATTCTGTCCACCCCTCACCTGTCAGACTGTTAGAGCGATCTTAGTATCAGAACAAGTAGATTAAACCAGGACTAAACCAGGACTGAACCAGGTCTAAACCAGGACTAAACCAGGTCTAAACCAGGACTGAACCAGGACTAAACCAGGACTAAACCAGGACTAAACCAGGACTGAACCAGGTCTAAACCAGGACTAAACCAGGTCTAAACCAGGACTGAACCAGGACTAAACCAGGACTGAACCAGGACTAAACCAGGGATTCCACAGATATAAGGACACATGGGAATAGAAAAGAAAGTTCTTCCATTTTGTGTGGAAAATCACAGGAGATCATCTAAACAAAGAGAGTTTTATTATTTTGGAATCAGAATCGGGATCAAGTATCGAGTATCGAGTCTGTTCTTTAGTATCATGACAAACAGTAGTTTAAACAAAGTTCTCACCGGGGTCTTATCCTCCAGAGACAGAGGAGCTCTCAATCTGCGGCACTCCTCAGACCCAGGTTCTGGTCTGGTCTCAGGTCTGGTTTCTGGTCCGGTCTCAGGTCTGGTCTCAGGTCCGGTCTCAGGTCTGGTCTCAGGTCCAGTCTTGGGACTCGGAGTCGGATGTGCTCTGGTCCCGCTCAGAGCCAGGATCAGAACCAAACTCAGAAACAGCCTCATGTTTACTCTGGTCCTCCGGGTCTCACTTTGGTCCGGTCTGGCTCTGGTCCTCTGGGTCTCTCAAAGTCCCTGTAAGTCCAGGTTTAGTCCGGGTCTGGTTATAGTCCTGCCCCTTTTAGTCCTGCCCTGTGTGATTCTGAGTAAATCCTGATGTTGCTTCAGGCTCTGGTCCACAGAGGCAAACAGATCCAGGGTCAGTGTCCTTACACTCCCGTTCAAAAGTTTGGGGTCACTTAGAAATTTCCTTATTTTTGAAAGAAAAGCACAGTTTTTTTCAATGAAGATACTTTAAACCAGGGGTCTCAAACTCAATTTACCTGGGGGCCGCTGGAGGCAGAGTCTGGGTGAGGGTGGGCCGCATAAGGGATTCCACACAAAAAAAGTAAAAAAAAAAAAAGTCCTCAAATGTCTTTAACAGTTTTAATGATTTCTTCTGAACATGAAGTGTCCTGAACATGAATGGAACATTGAGTGAAAATCATGAACGGTTCTTCTGAACATGGCTTCTCTTGCCTACTCCTCCTGCCAGAGACTTGACAGCGCTTCTTCTCACAAATCTGAACCACATTTGGCTTGAGAGAGGAAGCAGTTGAGACCCTCAGTGTGGCTTGAAGATGATCATCAGTAAGTCTGGACCTGTACTTGGACTTATTGAAGTTCAAGGTGGAGAAGAACTTTTCACACAAATATGTTCTGCTAAAAAGGCACATGGTCCACTTGAACATTCGGGAAAGCTCAGGGAAGTTGGGGGGCAATTCTCTCAAAAATTGCCCATGCTTGTCTGCTTTTCCACTCATCTCCCTGAACTTGGCTTTGAGGTCAGAGTTGCATTGCAGGTCAATGAGCTCCATTTGAAGCGTAGGAGGGGCATCTTGCACATCAAAGGTAAAGGGGTCCACAAAAATTTGAAAAGTGGCTCTGTGCGTCTTGAAGTCTGCAAATCTGAAACTGTCTGTGCTCGTCACCAACCTTTCTCTTCACTGCAGGCTTTGATGAAGACATGACTGGGGTATGACAAAATCTAATTGATTCTGCTTAGTGGTGCTCTTGTTTCACGTTTCAAACAAGTGTTTAGCTAATTGTGCACAGAGAACGTCTTAACGCTTTGTGACGGAGCCTTAACCAGGACAGCGCTCCGTGCGCTCTGCCGCTCTCGAGCCAGAGCGAGAGGCTCCGGTCGGGGAATGTCAGGGCAGCTACAGGTGCTCCGTCACACGCTTCTATCTGTAACAGCAGCGTAGACGATAAGCAGCCCGGTAACAGTCACCGGTAGAAAGTACGATACAAGGCAAGTGCTGTTGTTGCAACCATGAAGTGCACGAAGCTGGTGTAGCTTAGCCCCGACCAGGGACGGCGCGCGGGAGCTGCTGATTGGCCCTTCGGAGGTCCACTTTCTCCGCAGGCCACACTAATATTATACTTTCATATTAAGGTGCGGGCCACAAAACATTGTACTGCGGGCCGCACTTGGCCCCCGGGCCGCAAGTCTGAGACCCCTGCTTTAAACTAATCAGAAATACACTCTATACGTTGCTAATGTGGTAAATGACTTTTCTAGCTGCAAATGTCTGGTTTTTGGTGCAATATCTACACAGGTGTATAGAGGCCCATTTCCAGCAACAGTCACTTCAGTGTTCTAATGGTACAATGTGTTTGCTCGTTGCATCAGAGGCTTGTGCAGTCATGTTAGCACAGAGGAAAACAGTTCAGCTGCTTAAAGAAGCTATAAAAGCACAGTTTATAAAAGCTAGGGACAGGTTTGGTCCTGTTGGTGTAGTTGGTGTAGACCTGTTGGTGTAGACCTGTTGGTGTAGTTGGTGTAGACCTGTTGGTGTAGACCTGTTGGCGTAGTTGGTGTCGACCTGCTGGTGTAGACCTGTTGGTGTAGTTGGTGTAGACCTGTTGGTGTAGACCTGTTGGTGTAGTTGGTGTAGACCTGTTGGTGTAGTTGGTGTAGACCTGTTGGTGTAGACCTGTTGGTGTAGTTGGTGTAGACCTGTTGGTGTAGTTGGTGTAGACCTGTTGGTGTAGTTGGTGTAGACCTGTTGGTGTAGACCTGTTGGCGTAGTTGGTGTCGACCTGCTGGTGTAGACCTGTTGGTGTAGACCTGTTGGTGTAGTTGGTGTAGACCTGTTGGTGTAGACCTGTTGGTGTAGTTGGTGCAGACCTGTTGGTGTAGACCTGTTGGCGTAGTTGGTGTCGACCTGCTGGTGTAGACCTGTTGGTGTAGACCTGTTGGTGTAGACCTGTTGGTGTAGTTGGTGTAGATGTGTTGGTGTAGACCTGTTGGTGTAGACCTGTTGGTGTGGTTGGTGTAGACCTGTTGGTGTAGACCTGTTGGTGTAATTGGTGTAGACCTGTTGGTGTAGACCTGTTGGTGTAGACCTGTTGGTGTAGTTGGTGTAGACCTGTTGGTGTAATTGGTGTAGACCTGTTGGTGTAGACCTATTGGTGTAGACCTGTTGGTGTAGTTGGTGTAGACCTGTTGGTGCAGGTGCAGTAAAGTGGCTGCACTAGATTTAGCAACATGCTAATTTCCATCTGCAGTCCTCAATACGAAAAACAAACATTCAACATATATACAAATCATAATACAAACAATAAAATACATATTTACACAAGGTGCCTGGAAAAAGTGTGAGTTGACTAAAGTGCAATAGTGTCCATGTACAATACCATAGTTGGATATGTTTAAAGTGCAATATACAGCGTTAAAGTGCAACAGTGTAGGTGTCAGACGATGCCCACGAGGGTCACATCTGACAGCTCAGGACCTGAGTGGTATTGTAAATATAAACGAGGTAATAGAACAGAAGAATCAGATGACTGGTCTAGATAGATCATTTCCAGTGAGTGAATTCTGTTTTGCAGCAGTGTTTCTAGCATCTCTCTACTGAATCTGTTACTCCACGAATCCAACATCTAAACTAGTGCCTGAGTACTTCGTCAAACCATCGAAGTTTATTCAGCATCCGCTCCGTAATTCGTGGTCTAAGCCTCTCTCTCTCTGTAGTTTCAGCCTGATCTAGCCTAGCCTAGCATCATGGCTAAAATTCTTGCCCCCCTTTCCTGTTCTAGTTGCCACATGTGGAGTGAGAACCCTGGCTTATTTGATAGTGACAGGGACAGTTGCGCTAAGTGTAGCGTAGTGGCCGTCCTCGAGGCCAGGGTTACAGAGTTAGAAACGCCGATCCGCTCATTGGAGGCGCTGAAGCCGAGTTATAGTCAGGCAGTAGCAGGGACCCCGGACCCCATTAGCATGAGCGCAGCTAGCGAGAGCAGCCCCCCGGCGCTTCCCGTGCAGCCGGGACCAGACCAGGACAGGTTTGTGACAGTTAGATGCAGGCGCAGGGCTAAGACCAGGACTGCAGATCAGGGACACAGGGCTGAGAGTAGGACTGCAGGAGACCAGGGACACAGGGCTGAGTGTAGGACTGCAGGAGACCAGGGACACAGGGCTGAGAGTAGGACTGCAGGAGACCAGAGACATAGGGCTGAGAGTAGGACTGCAGGAGACCAGGGACACAGGGCTGAGAGTAGGACTGCAGGAGACCAGGGACACAGGGCTGAGAGTAGGACTGCAGGAGACCAGGGACACAGGGCTGAGTGTAGGACTGCAGGAGACCAGGGACACAGGGCTGAGTGTAGGACTGCAGGAGACCAGGGACACAGGGCTGAGTGTAGGACTGCAGGAGACCAGGGACACAGGGCTGAGTGTAGGACTGCAGGAGACCAGGGACACAGGGCTGAGTGTAGGACTGCAGGAGACCAGGGACACAGGGCTGAGTGTAGGACTGCAGGAGACCAGGGACACAGGGCTGAGAGTAGGACTGCAGGAGACCAGGGACACAGGGCTGAGTGTAGGACTGCAGGAGACCAGGGACATAGGGCTGAGAGTAGGACTGCAGGAGACCAGGGACACAGGGCTGAGAGTAGGACTGCAGGAGACCAGTAGGGCGCTTCCCGTCCAGAACAGGTTCGCCCCCCTGAGCTGGACACGGGACACTCTAGTCATAGGGAGCTCCATAGTCAGGGACGTGGAACTGCCTGCAGCTTCCACACGGTGTTACCCTGGAGCCAGACTGGGCGACATCGAGGGGAATCTGAGGCTTTTAAAGAGAAGTAAGAACAGGTACCGCCGGATCGTTATACACGCGGGGGGTAACGATACTCGGCGCGGTCAGTCAGAGGTGCTGAAGTTGCAGATAGCAGCAGTCTGTGATTTGGCTAAGTCGATGTCGGAGTCCGTGTACTTCTCTGGCCCCTTCCAAATTATACCAATTGTGAAATGTTCAGCCGCTTTTCAGCTGTCAACCAGTGGTTGTCCAATTGGTGCCCGCAGAATGGTGTCGTCTTCATAGACACTGGAGGGCATTTGAGGGGAAGCCCAGGCTTATACGTAGCGACGGCATCCATCCCACAGCGGCTGGCTCCTCCCTCTTAGCTCAGAATATGATCGCTAGTCTTAGATGACCATCAGGTAAGACTAGCACACAGAATAGCTCAGGGAGTGTCAGTGACGCTAGGGAGCAGAGTAGACTAGTGAGGCACTGCTCTGTTAGCGAGAACAGCTCCAAACAGGCTGAGACTGTGTGTGCCCCATGTACAAAAAGCACAAATAAAACATACCTAAACTCTGATAGGAAAGGTATCAGGTTTCATAACTTAATAAAAATAAATACGTGTGTCGCAAATAAACAAAATGATAAGTGTGTAAAATGTGGACTGCTAAACATCAGGTCCCTCTCCTCTAAATCTCTTTTAATAAATGAATTAATTGGCGACTTTAATATTGATCTTCTCGCTCTAACTGAAACATGGCTTCAGGAAAATGATGATGTTAGACTAAACGAATCTACACCTCCAAGTCACGTGAACTTTCAAAGTGCCAGGAGCACAGGTGGAGGTGGCGGTGTGGCCGTCATTTCTCACTCCAGCCTAATTCTCAGCCTCAAATCTAATTATACATTCTGCTCCTTTGAAAGCCTCGCACTATCTATTACGTGCACCAACTGGAAAAACCAA